>VDFB02091157.1:10511-23304 GCA_007258455.2 Sequoia sempervirens | reverse complement strand
GTATTGTATCTTGTAGCCTCAAGCCAGACGATGTTGAGAAGTGTTTTTCACACACCACCATGGACAGAAAACTTCATCATCTCAGCTAAAGAGTGTGAAAAGGTGTGATATGAGAAAAAGGACAAGTATCGGAAAAGAGTTGTATGATACTCTTCCATTGGAAAATCAAGAGAAGTGTCAAAAGCATAAAGTTGCAAAGCCACCAAGTTATCAATGAGTGAGTCATTTTTTGGGGCAACGATGTTTTTCAAGAACAGAACTCATAAAGCAATTGAAGAGGTCGAAGATTCTCTAAGTTCAATTGCAAAAGGCGAGGGAATCCTGGAAAAGCGGAATATGGCTATAGATAGTATCAATGCTCTTGATAGAGATACAGTTTCCCACTTTTTAGCCGGTGTGGTTGAGATTTAAAGCAGAGTGAACTTGAAGCTTTCTCCAATCTTTTTTTCCATTCTTATCTCATGCTTTCTTTCTATTCCTATCTCAAGCTTATCCATTCTTTAGAGGAAAGAAAACAAGTCGTAATAGTTGGCACTTTACCTGTTTTTCTGCTTTCATAGGTTGTTAGGTGCTTATCTTGTTTTAGTTTTAGAAATAAAGTTTGCATGTTGGCAAGTCTTGGTTGTAAAAACAAGGAGATTTTAGGGTTCCCTACTCCTCTGCTTGTGTATAAATAAAGGCAGCCTTGTCCATTTTTTTGAACCATGCTTGCGATAGCAAAATGATGAGCCTACTAATGCCTTCTAATTGTTATTCAATATTGCTCACTTGGTGTAAGAACAAGCTTTCATGCCTCTTTAGCTGCAAGTTATTGTTCAGTTCTTATGTCTTGTGTCAATGTATTATGGTTGATCGATAAACTGTAAGCCTATTTTACTACAATCCTGCTATCCCAGAAGTGTAATTTTTATTCTTGAGATATAAGAAATAAAGTCTTGTGCCTACTTTACCCTGACATAATGTCTCAAATTTCCATTTTACCCGTTATGCTTATATTATCTCTATTTCAGCTTGCATTGAAAGTAAGTAGATGTGCATTGGAAGAAAGCTTATTTAAGCATTTATGTCAAAGAATCCTTCCTTGTCCATTTCTAACTCTCTTGCTCTACATTTACTTCAGTAGTTAGAAACATCATTAGACTAGGCTCAGTCATAGTTGAACTTCCAAAAGAGAAAATCTCAGCTACAGCGCTTGAGTTTTATAACATTGTGCTCTTAGCTAAACAAAAAGATTGGCAAACTAGTTTAGTTTACTTTCTTTTAAGCAACATCAGCAAAGAGGGAGCTTCCACTCCTAATTCGAAGAGCAATTTGTCTATGCATAGCTGTCCGTTTCAAATCCGCATTCCAGAGGTGTGAATTGAAACACCAACAAATAGCACTATGCCAAAGGTGCAAAGCATCTCTCTCCCTAACCAAAAAGATCTCCTAAATATCCAATTTCCAAATGATACTACAATCTTTCTGAAACTAGAGGAACAAAACTTTGGTTTCCTAATGGAGAAAATTAATCTTTTCTACAAGGCCTCTGAGGCCAAGATTGCTCTTGCCAAGTCTATCCTGCTAGGATGGGAGGAAACACCTCCTAATTGGATTAAAAAATATGATCTTTAATGGGGTGGCCCTCAAAAGCAAGTAAGATACTTAGGTATACCTTTTGCTGATAGCCCCAACCTCAAAGAAATGTGGGTATGGATCAAGGATAAGATTGAGAAGAAAATTGACAAGTGGAACAAACAATCCCTCTCCTTAGCTAGAAGATTACAAATTTGTCAGAAAATTCTCTAATCCTACACTCTATATTTTGCCTCAGTATGGTTGTTCTGCAGCTATGAGGTAAATGAAATACAAAAAAAAAAAAATCAGATGTTTCCTTTGGTCTGATGGCAAAGGAAAAAGGTGAAGAGCACAAAAGATTTACTGAGAGGGGGGTGTGAATCAGTAAATCAAAACAAACTTTTCTTTTTCAAACTTTAATCAACTTAAACTTTTATCCAACATCAACTTTTTAATATGAACCAATGCAATTAAGTTGACCCCAATTGATTGAAATGTTTAAATGGTTTTACAAAAGAAAGTAGGCACCAACCTACTTGAATTATTAATGAAAGTTTAGTAGGCTACAACCTACAAGGAGCACACACCCCTTAAACTTATTTAGTAGGCACCAACCTAAAAGGAGCACCAATCCCTAATGTGCAAGGCACCAACCTTGACTTGATGGATGTAAGATGACTGCCTTATCAGATCTGCACTATCCCTATTTTCCAATCTGCTTTGTGATGAATGATATCACCCTAAGCCCACACAAGAAGATGGGACTTCTGACTTGAACTGTTCACACACTACAACCACACCACCAAACTTGAATTGGATGCCATATATGTAGGTTGTCCAAGGATTGTAACTATCCAATGAAGGGACGTATCTACATTTGTATCCTTCCCTTAAAAAACTGCCTCTTCATAAAATCTGGGTTTGTTCCCCTTAATCGAATGACTTTAACTCTTTTGATTAAATTTGTTCTTTTAAGAACAAGTCGCATCTTTTAAAGAAATGACTCTCTCTTCAAAACACGTCTCTTCCAAACTAATCTTTTACTTCTAAACACGTCCTTTTAAGAACAAAACGAATGAGATGCATCTCTTCATACATCATGCAGATGAAAAGATGTCTTGTTTTAAACATATTTGATTCTTTTAAGCATTAACAAACTCAAGATTAACAAATCGAATCTCTTAACAGATCAGACTTCTACTTTACAAATTGAATCTCTTAAGCATTAACAAATCGAATCTCTTCTAAACATTAACTAATCTGAAGTAGTCCTCAACAGATCAGATCTCTTCTAGATCAAAACCCAGATCGAAACTCTTCTTGTTGATCAGATCTCTTCTAGATCAACACTCAGATCGAAACTCTTCTTGTTATTTTATGAACCTAAACTAAAATATGGATTTGTTTATCATGCCGTCTTAAAAGCTGAGTTTCATGAGATCAACTTCAAGAAATAAATGACTCATGTTCTTCATATCTTGGCTGAGTCATATTTGCACGATTTGTGGCTTTTGACATCAATGACAATACTTCTAACAATCTCCCCCTTTGTCATTGATGGCAACCCCTTCAATGGCAACTTTGATCCTCTTTTTATTTTTGCTCCCCTTGTGACCAATTTCTCCCCCTTTGACATCAATGGCAAGGGGTCTTGTAACAATGTTTTGCTATGGAGCTACAAGATACTATGTATAGCTCCCCCTAAAAGCATGCTTCCACCAATCAATTTGATGGATGTGGGACAATTCCCAATTTGTCCCTTAGATACTCAAATGCATCCCTTGGTAGTGGTTTGGTGAATATATCAGCAATTTGTTCTCTTGTAGCTATGTATTCCAAACTCACTTGTCCTTATGTTACTTGCTCTCTCAAAAAGTGATACTTGATAGGTATATGCTTGGTTCTTGAGTGCATCATTGGATTTTTGGAGATGTTGATTGCACTTGTGCTGTCACAATAGATGGTGCAAGGATGATTGTATTTCACCTTAATGTCTTTTAGAGTTTGCCTCATCCACAAAAGTTAAGTGCAACATGTTGCTGCTGCTATATATTCAGCTTTTTCTATGGATAAAGAGACTGATTCTTGCTTTTTGTTCATCCAAGATACTAAGTTCCCTCCAAGGAAGAAGGCTCCTCCGCTTGTACTTTTTTTATGATCCAAACTGCCTGCCCAATCAGCATCTATGAATGCTTCAAGCATGAAATATTTGCTGCTAGGATACCATAGACCATATTCCATAGTACCTTTCAAATACTTGAATATTCGTTTCACTGCATGAACATGCGTTTCTTTTGGTGTTGATTGAAATCTTGCCACCATTCCAACAGCTTGCATTATATCAGGTCTTGTAGCAGTTAGGTACTATCAAAGATATTGCAGCTTCAGGTTCGTCCTTCCAGCCATGAGTGAAGACATAAATAAATGTAGCCTATTGGCTATTTATTTATATGTGACATTTAATAAGAATGGGCGCTTCTCTTGGCAACAATATAATTTCTCTTGGGCAACTTTCCTTATAAATTGCATTTATTATTTGTAATTATATTCCTTGTATTATGGCCGACCTTGTACATGAAGATGTGCGACCTCTCTCACATTTGTATATATACAAGGTCACTTTCATCTACTCAATATCATTCAAGTTCGATTCATTCTACCTATTCAACTGCGAATATTATCAAGAGCAGAGTGTGAATCTCTTCAAGAGCAGATTGCGAGTTTCCTTAAAGGCAGATTTAGAGATTTAGAAGTACAGATTATTATCTGTAGTTGTATCTTCTGTTGGTGCTGAAGATTGGCCTTATAATTGGCCTCATTGTAAAGAGAATTGTTGCCACTATTTATATATATAAGAGAGATCTTTGTTGCTAGGTTTTTCTCCCTCAAGAGGAGGGTTTTCCCAGGGTATCTGCTGTGTTATTGTGCCTGATTTGAATTATTTTTCTGTGCATATAATCTGATTATAAAAATTCACATGGTATCAGAGCGGGTTTAAGCATGATCCTGATCAAATTTGTTATGCAAATTAGAAATTGCTAACTGGGAAAGAATCGATCTTTTGCAGAAGTTGTTATTGGATGAGGCTAATACACTTACGCATATCATGGTATATCCAGAGAAGGGCATGTTCATCTCA
Organism: Sequoia sempervirens; assembly: GCA_007258455.2. Taxonomy (NCBI): domain Eukaryota; kingdom Viridiplantae; phylum Streptophyta; class Pinopsida; order Cupressales; family Cupressaceae; genus Sequoia; species Sequoia sempervirens. Next base: position 18,608 of record VDFB02091157.1, on the reverse strand, counting down.
GGTCCAAGATTTTGTCGAATGATCCTGTTAGAATCTCTCATGAGCATGCTAGAGGAGGACGTTGCTTAAATAGGTGTCACCTAACTTGAGAATCGAACCATCAAAGGTAGGTGTGTCTACCGTTTAACACCAAAAAATGAGTCGAGGTTCCTTTCTTGGTGGGTCGTCACTTCAAAGAAAAATCATCAGATTTCAAAGGTGAGGCATCATCGACAAGGAAGACAGGCAATCAACTGGCTTTCAGGAGCAATCATTACTATGAAGATCTTAATAATCGCAGGAAACACACATGTAATGGCTCTACGATTTCCAACGGTTGTCCTTAGGAGCATCACGACTTGCACCATTCATCACTTACTCGGGAGCAAGACCCTGGACTTTCATACAATCAGCGATGAGCTTGAAACCGTCTCCACTATGCCCGACTTGGCCTCTGCACCGCTCAAACTCTGCCTGTGATTTGAAATGACATAGGAGCGCTTCATTTCCATTCATTCGGGCAACACTCCATTCAACGGTCGGACCCATTTATGTACTAAGAATCACATCCGAGCAATCACGGCAATTCACTGCTATCTAGTTGCATTGCCATCTGTGCTTACTTGGTTCCCTTCGTCGGCTGTGATAATCTCTTGATGGCTTATTGAATGAGTATCTTTGCTCGAGACGTCTAGTGGAGAACACATCTTCTTGGTTGCAAACTAGAGCAGAGGAATGTTGAAATATACCGAGCCAAATTTTTTCGTTTTTTCAATTTACAATTACAACATTACAAAGCAGTGCACCCGTTAAGGTTAGATGAGAAAACCAAAACGTGCAAGAAAGCAACTCTAACCAGAATGGCACCGATGATGGTGAGCATTGGTCAGAGGATCTAAAATAGATTGCTTATGCTGGAAAAGGAACTCAACGCCAAGTATGTGCTACCCAATCCAAAGCGGAGTGAGGGGCGACCATATGACGGAGTAAATACAAAATAATGCTTGAAAGAAATGATGCTGAAAGAGGAAACTTCTCGACACCCAGAATGTGCTTGCTCATCCAGAATGGACAGTAGCGACCATAGGACGGAGTTATCACTATTTTACTCTAAACAGAAAGTAGGAATGATTATTACAAGAATTGACAAAGCAATATCAAAACACTGGTCAGTACTACTGCCAGTTTACAAGATTATGACTGCCTGCAATGTCAAAATATCATATGCTTGTCAAATAGTATGTTCAACCAATAATCAATTACAATCCTTAAGAAATCACAGTGTCCCAAATACAAAACAGAAATGCAGATTTCTGTATCCTGTCTTTTGTCAGATCTGAATCTTAAATGAGCAATCAGCAGTGCACAAATTCCAAAGAATGCTCACAACTTGCTTAATAATCATCCAATTGACATGCCGTAAAATGCTAAGCACTCAGAAGATCTAGGCGACCAAGATAGACACTTGAAACTGACCCAAAACCTGCAGATTTAATTAACACGGTTCCCAATGCATATGCCAATGGTACGGCCTAGGACAGAATTTCGACCTTCTCTTAAAAATTCAATACTCTTTCTAAAAATCTAAGAACTGGAAGACATGGACGCCTATTGCAAACTCATCCAATGATGCAGTACCCAGAATGATATTTTTTTGTCTTTTTGATATATGAGCAAAACATGCAATCTGCTGTATGAAAAGAAGCTAAAGCTGCAACACTAAAATACTCAAACAGATTTTACAATGCAAAACTGAACTCAAATGAAATAGCTAAGATGCACTCACAAGTAGACTAATAATCATCACTAGTCGTTGTCTTTCAAACGAGAAGAGATGCCCAAACTAGGAGGTCTTCATCCCTCGAAGCAATCCAGAATCAATCCGGCAGCATAACGGTGTATTTTCCAAGATCCAAAATGATGCACAAGACTCCTTTTTATAATCTTTGCTTGACTTCACGAAACCCTAGAATCTGATTTTAGGTCAAAATCCCCTCTTCTCAATGATGGGCGTACTTTTGCCTTCAAGCTCTTGATTTGATATTTCATTTAAATATTCAACTTTGAAATATGCGCCTATCATAATCTTGCTTTGACTTAGGGAATATTAAAATATTCTTTTAATGAGGGCGCCACCCTCAATGACCACCTTTTTAAAAAAACATTAAGTCATTAAGTCTAAGCCAAGGGTCAACATTAAAATATAACATTTTAACGTGACTTTTTAATTTAAATGACTTAACTCGTTTCTCTGAAAATGCCCTGAAGCCAATACTGATGAAGTCAACTGATCAATCTGAAACCGGAAGTCAACCAACCTGAGCTCATCTGGAAACTGCCAAAAATAGAATTTACTAAAAATAGTAAATTCCAAAAAGTACTCTGAATGCTGAGACGAGCATATCACTGCGAAGCCCTCTGAAAACCCAGAAGGAATCCGCCATTAAAACTATAATCTCCGAGCAATGACCTCCTCAAAATTAGGAAACCCTAATTTTAACTTCCGACTAGCCTCCGGGTTCCCAAGGAAAGGCTAACGGTCCTGAAAATGTCAGGAAAAGGGGACATTACAGTCCACCCTCCCCAAGATTGCTTGTCCTCAAGCAATCGCAAACTAGGATGCTGCAATATCTCATCACTTTCCCAAGTTGCATCCTCCATAGGCAGGTTCTTCCACTTTACCAAACATTCTCTGATAGTTCTATTCCTCAAGGAACGTTCTCTGACATCAAGTATCTCCTCAGGAACTAGAACCAACTGTCCTTCTTCATCCAACGGTGGCAACTGTGAAGAAGCAACTACATTGTGCCCAAGTGCCTTCTTGAGGCGAGACACGTGGAAGACGTTATGCACTCTGCTATCTGAAGGTAGCTCTAATTCATAAGCTACAGCCCCAACCTTTCTAATGACCCTAAATGGTCCATAGAAACGAGGTTTGAGCTTCTCAACTCCACTCTTCTTGAGAGTAGACTGTCTATAAGGTTGTAAACAGAGATAGACCATATCCCCAACCTCAAAAGAACGCTCTACCCGCCTCTGATCAGCATACAACTTCTGTTGATTTTGTGCAATCTGCAAGTTATCCTTCAAGGATCTCATTATGTCTTGACTATGCTGCAACAAATCCTTGGCTAATGGTGCTTTGCTGTCACCAAACACCAAATCTGCAAAACTGGGTGCATCATACCCATATAGTGCCAAGAAAGGAGACATTTTGATTGACATATGAAAAGTAGAGTTGTAGCAGTACTCGCCTATATGCAGCCACTTAACCCAAGCTTTCTGTTGTTCTGACACATAATTTCTCAAGTAGCCTTCCAACCACTTGTTCACCACTTCTGTCTGCCCATCAGTTTGGGGGTGATAACTCGTGCTTGGAGTGAGCACCGTACCACTCATTCTGAAAACCTCTTGCCAAAAGGTACTTAGGAACTTGCTGTCCCTATCACTTACAATATTCTTGGGCAACCCATGAAGCCTAAACACTTCTCGAAAAAACACATCTGCAACTTGGGTTGCAAAAAAAGTGCTGGTAATGGCAAAGAAATGAGCAAACTTGGTTAATCTGTCAACTACCACATAGATACAATCCTTCCCTTGGGCCTTGGGCAACCCAGTGATGAAATCCATTGAAATGCTTTCCCATTTTTGATTGGGAATTGGAAGTGGTTGCAGCAAACCGGCTGGCAATGTATGCTCATTTTTATTTGCTTGACAAATAGGACATTCCTGAATGTAGCGTTGAACCTCCCTCTTCAAACCTTTCCAAGAAAACCTTTCTCGGATCTGCCTATAGGTCTTGAAAAAACCTTGGTGACCAGCAACTGGAATGTCATGAAAATTCAAAAGAATCTTCTTTTTGAGCTTAGAATCAGCCACCAGAAAGATTCTTCCCTTATACTGAATCAATCCCTCAACCACCTGGTACTTTTCATCATGGAAAGTACCTTCCAGAATGCTGGTTGCAAACTGATTTTTTGCATAATCAGCAAGCAACATGTCTCTCCAATCTGCAGTAAGCTCACACAATGAGCTAAGATGAGGTCTCCTCGACAGTGCATCAGCCACAATATTATTTTTCCATTCAATGTCAAAGTCGTAAGCTTGCAGCTTACTCACCCATTTCTGTTGCCTCTCATTTAGATCCTTTTGGTGCATAAAATGCTTGAGGCTGTTGTGGTCAGTCTTAACCACGAATTTGTTCCCCACCAAGTACTGTCGGAACTTGGCTAATGCATGCATAATGGCAAGCATTTCTTTGTCATAAATTGAATATGACCTTTCCACACCCCTTAATTTTCGGCTTTCAAACACAATAGGGTGTTTGTCTTGCATCAGGACAGCACCAACCCCTTCACCCGATGCATCACATTGCAGCTCGAAAGGCTTGGAGAAATCAGGGATAGCCAAAACTGGGCACGAGCTCATGATCTTTTTAAATTTGTCAAAGACAACTTGAGCCTTTTCTGACCAAACAAAGGCTCCCTTTTTGGTGAGATCAGTAAGGGGAGCAGCATTCTGTGAATACCCCTTAACGAACCTCCGATAGAAACCACAAAGACCCAGGAAACCCTTCAACTGAGTCAAATTTTCAGGTGGTGGCCAATCAACCACTGCTTTGATCTTCTCCGGATCCACCTTCACTCCCTCAGCACTGATTATGTGGCCAAGGTACAATAACTCCACCATTCCAAATTCACATTTGGAAGCTTTTGCGAACAAACTCTCAGATTCCATGATACTAAGCACTTCCTCCAAGTGCTTGAGGTGATCTTCCCAAGTCTTGCTGTAGATCAGAATATCATCAAAAAATATCAGCACAAACCTTCGTAACTGTTTCTGAAAGACCCGGTTCATGCAGGACTGAAAGGTTGCCGGAGCGTTAGTCAACCCAAATGGCATGACTAAGAATTCAAAATGGCCATAGTGACATCTGAAGGCTGTTTTTTCCACATCTGATCCCCTCATTCGGATCTGATGGTAACCCGATCTCAAATCTATCTTCGAAAAGAACTTAGCCCCATGTAGCTCATTAATGAGCTCATCTATTCTGGGAATGGGGTATCTGTTCTTGATGGTGCTTTGGTTCAAAGCACGATAGTCCACGCACATGCGCATGGTACCATCCTTCTTTTTCACAAGAACCACTGCAGAAGCAAATGGGCTCTTGCTTGGGCGTATGAAACCCATCTCCAAAAGTTCCCGAATATTCTTCTCAATCTCATCCTTTTGCCTCTTCGGATACCGATATGGAGTTGTGATTACCGGTTTGGCTCCTTCTTTGAGCTCTATGATGTGTTCTGAACCCCGTTCAGGAGGTGGTCCAGGAGGCAAATCTGCGAAGACTTTTCTCTTCTTCATGAGTAGTGACTGGATATCAGGAGGTTGGTCATGCTTAGTCTCAACAGGACTAGCAGGGAGTATCATGCATTCGGCAACCCACTCAGCTTGATCGTGACGGATCAGCCTTGCCATTCTTTTGAATGACACTACTCGAGGACCCCCATTGGACATGCCTCTCAAAACTATCTTCTTCCCATCTGATTGGAACTTCAACTCCATAGTCTGCAGATTCAAAAAGATCTCTCCAAGAGATCGCAGCCATTGAATGCCTAGAACAGCATCAGTATCCCCAATATGAACTACATAGAAGTCATCCCTGACTTCGTAGTTGCCCAACTGCATGGTCATGTTAGATATTTTCTTGGTGCAAGTAATATGAAATCCATCGGCAACCATGACCTTGAATCCTTCGAACTCCTCTGTTTGCAGCCCCTTCTTGGCTACCACAACTTCATCAATGAAGTTATGAGTTGCTCCAGTATCGATCAAAGCAACGATTCGCTGCCCTTTGACCATCCCACGAACCTTAAAAGATTCATTTCTTTGAAAACTGGAGAGTTGAGCTAAAACTCCACCACTTCCCTTCTCATCTCCGGATTCTTCTGGAGCTCTATCTTCTTCATTTCCTTCAAAATCAGATTGCTGGTCGGAAAAATCAGAACTACTTTCCCCAACAGAATAGTACTCAATCTGATTGAACTTGACCCCTTTAGGGCAAACATGGTCTTGAGACCATTTTTCCTGACACCGAAAACACAACCCCTTTCTTCTGAGTTCATTCAGGGTTTCTTGGTCCAACCTGGTAACATGGGGATTGCGATTCTTGAACTCCTTGTTCTGAGGTCTCAAATTATTTTTATACTGAGGCCTTTTTCCTTTATCCCTTTTCTGAAAAGGGGAATTTGACTGAAATTTCGCCTTAGGAGCAGCCCACTCCATGTTTCTTGCTTTTTTCATGGCCTCTTGCAGTGTTGGAGGATGAAAGGCTTTAATCCATCCTTTGAGGGGTTCTGTCAACCCTTCACTAAAAAGAATCACCAATCTCCTTTCTGTGATTCCAGTCACCATGACTGAGAGTCTCTGAAACTCCGCGATGTAAGCTTCAACTGTGCCATACTGTCTCAACTGAGCAAGCTCTCTGAAATGGATCTCAGGATCTTTTTTCTCAAACCTTTCGATGAGCCTAGTGGTGAACTCATCGTATGTTGTGATAGACCGATGGCCTAGAGTGACGAGGCCATGGTACCACCACTCGTGCGCCACCCCATCAAGGTGTAGCGTAGCGAACTTAATCGCTTCATCTTCCGCCATTGGTCTGAGAGCTAGATAATTATCTAGCTTTTGAATCCAAGCTCGGGCTGAACTTGTATCACTCCCATCAAAATGAGGAAGTATAACTTTGTTGACAGCTTGGTACAAGTCTCCTTGATTTGATGGTCTTCTTTGATCAAAGTTCCTTCCTTGCCCTCTGTTCTTCCTCTTATGATCCATGAAATCATTGAAGGACATATCCATCCTGATGTCAACAGGTAGAGAGTCATACTCAGTACGGCCAACCCTCAACTGCTCCACCCATGAAGCATTCTCTTCAGGTTCGGGCTGATTGACTACAGGAACTAAAAAAGTGGGCTTGAATGGTCTGGAAGAGATGGAAGTGTTGTGTGACACTGTCCGGGCTGCATGCTCATCATGCTGGTTGGAAGCACTATGCTCCCCTCTGTGGCCTGAGTTGTTCTGTGGAACAGTATTCTGCCCCATTCTCCCCATCATGAGAGATACCATGTCCATCAAGGCATCCATCTTTTTCCCAAACTCCTTTCCGGGACTCGTAGATCTCTCTCTTCCTTTTCCACTGTCATCTCTGTTGCCAGAACTTCTTTCACCGCCACCGAGAACCCTTTCATTTCTCTCATTATCCCCCATTTTTGTTTCTTGTGAAGGCTCCCAATTAGCCCTCAAAATCTCTGAAGCTGTTTGACCTTCTGGAGGTTGATACAACTGTGTCTGAACTGTATCCCTCTTGTATACTCTTGCCAAATACCTCTGTTCTCTGTCACTCATAGAAGGCTGATTTCACAGGATGGCAGGATGCGTGGCTCTGATACCACTGAAATATACCGAGCCAAATTTTTTCGTTTTTTCAATTTACAATTACAACATTACAAAGCAGTGCACCCGTTAAGGTTAGATGAGAAAACCAAAACGTGCAAGAAAGCAACTCTAACCAGAATGGCACCAATGATGGTGAGCATTGGTCAGAGGATCTAAAATAGATTGCTTATGCTGGAAAAGGAACTCAACGCCAAGTATGTGCTACCCAATCCAAAGCGGAGTGAGGGGCGACCATATGACGGAGTAAATACAAAATAATGCTTGAAAGAAATAATGCTGAAAGAGGAAACTTCTCGACACCCAGAATGTGCTTGCTCATCCAGAATGGACAGTAGCGACCATAGGGCGGAGTTATCACTATTTTACTCTAAACAGAAAGTAGGAATGATTATTACAAGAATTGACAAAGCAATATCAAACACTGGTCAGTACTACTGCCAGTTTACAAGATTATGACTGCCTGCAATGTCAAAATATCATATGCTTGTCAAATAGTATGTTCAACCAATAATCAATTACAATCCTTGAGAAATCACAGTGTCCCAAACACAAAACAGAAATGCAGATTTCTGTAACCTGTCTTTTTGTCAGATCTGAATCTTAAATGAGCAATCAGCAGTGCACAAATTCCAAAGAATGCTCACAACTTGCTTAATAATCATC
>VDFB02091157.1:0-10411 GCA_007258455.2 Sequoia sempervirens | reverse complement strand
CGTGGACGAGCAGCCAGCCGAGCAGCCAGACGAGCAGGAGAAGAGTACCTCGGAGGGACAAGGGGATAAGGAGGGGTCAATCATTCACACCCAGCAGAGTGAGACGGCCAGGATCGGCGAAGACACACTTGCACTCCCGGAGGCGAGCATAGCCGAGGCACCAGAGACAGCCATTCAGGAGCCTCAGCCGGCAGACGGGGAACAGCCCCAAGAGGAGACGGAACATTGCATACCTTCGGATGACGAGGACGGGGAGGGCGCCTCCACAGAGGGCTTCGTCGTGGAAATGTCTCAGCCAGACCCGTCGGATCCAGTAGGCACGGTACAGAGATATGTGGAGGAGCTCGAGCACATGGGCAGATTGATGATCCGTGTGGGACAGGTTTCCAGGGACCTGAGGATTGGCCGATCACCTCTAGTAGGCCAGGAGGTTCACCGTATTCGGGGATTTGTGCAGATGGGGTGTGAGGCGGAGTTTGTTAGGATATTTGGCGAGGGGTGGCCAGCAGGAGAGACTCCTACCATGATGAGAGCCTGGCGGGGTCGGCCACCGAGGCTAGTGGGACGGGATGCAGGCGTCTTGGAGAGTCTATACTACATCGAGCTGGCATTCCGAGATGTTTTTCTTCTGATGAAGCGCCAAAGATTTTCCACTGATGTGGCAGTATCTCGCCGAGTGGATGCCTATAGACTTCTTCAGCGGGTCAAGGATGAGTCGGCTGCGACCATCAAGAGCATTCAGGATAACTTGACTGAGCAATCTCAGCTCGCCAGTGACAGGGGAGCCCGATTGGAGATCTTGGAGCCTCGGGTGACAGCCTTGGAGGAGGAGGCACAGCAGAAAGAGGCAGCCTGGCAGCAGCGAATGAAAGCATTGGAGGACCAGTTAGCTGCCAAAGAGGTAGAGTTGGCGGCCAAGAATGCCGAGGCAGAGCAGGCAAAGAGCCAACTGATGGAGGCAGCCCGGATGGTGAAGGCGGCGAGGGAGAGGGAGATCCTGGCAGATCGGCAGCTTCGTACACGCACGGAGGAGCTGAGGCGCCTGAGAGCAGAGCATTCTTCCACCACTCCGACGTCATCGGTGCATCCAGGGACGCACTCCCTTCCCCCTACCTCTCAGTAATCTTATCATGTTGTATCTGTCGTCTGGAAGACGACTTTCTTTTTGGGGGGGATGATGTTAGTCGGATATTTTACTTGTCATTTGCTTGTTGTCGGCCGTAGTTGGCCTCGGCCGTAGTTGGCCTCGGTCATACTCGGCAGTTGTCAAATAAACAATAGTAAAGAATAATAATGTCATGTGATGTCATGTACTCTCGGCAAAACATGTTTAGATTTGTGTTAATGTAATGATGTTATGAAACGTCGTGTCGGTTGGTTGTCTAACCACCGCCGAGCGTTATATGTAGTCGGGTGGGGATAGTCGGGGATATATCGATGAAATGCTGCTATTGATGCGATTATGCTATGATAATAATGAATGAGTTTTGTTGCCGATGGTTATACTGTAAGCATTGTGATACTCTTTGTACATGATATTTCCTGAGAATGAATAAAGCTTTGGCATTTTACTATGATATCTGTTAGTTTACTGTTTGATCCCATGTTCTGCATATTACACGTTTGCCAGTAATTAGAATCCTATTCCGTAGGCAAACAGACCCCCTTCTGAAAATCGATGCCTTGGAGAAATAAAGCATGAAAAAGCGAGCTCCTTTGTGTGCTGATTTGGAAAATATGAAGAATTGTGAAAAAGCACCATGTTTTGGCTCTCGAATCCTGAAAAGAATAAAATTTTATGTCTCCTCTCTTGCTCTTGGATGCCAACTTGCAAAAAGTGAATAATGAAATCCAAAGCCTTTTTAAATAAGTTTTGAGGATAAATAAAACGCTTTATCCTCTGCTTTAAAACTTTCGAAGCCAATCCTGAGTAGGTTCATTGAACTTGGACACTTTTTATTGATGCATGATAAATATTGAAAAATTTACTAAGGCATTTAGCCTTGGACACCCTTCTTTACTAGGAGCACTTTTCCTCTCCAAACTTAGCCAATTTTCCGACAATCTCAACTTTTGCTTGAAAATATGCCCTCTGTTTGATCATCATTCTAGCTTCCATATTGATCTTGGGAACTGGCTGACTAATCCATCGTGTAGCTTGATTGAATCTGACGAGATTGTCCTGGAGGTTGCTTTTGATAAAAACTAATTTTAGGCTTCCAAAAAGCTAGGCACCCTTGGCTACTTGGGGCGCTCATGGCTGCCAGTATTAGCCATTTTTGACATTCTTTGAAATATGCCCCTTAAAATTTTTCTTGATTTTACATATCAATTACAATTGCAACACGCACCTGTTAAGGTTAGCTCCAAAACCAAAACGATGCGAAAGGTAACTCTAACCAAGAATGTGCCCTAAAACCATTGAAGGGAGAGGGGCGAGCATATGGTCAGAGGATCCCTAGGATCTAAATAACTCAACAACTGAAATTGATTTACAACTGAAAGTAAATGATAAGACTGAATGCCAAGAATGTGCACACAAGATCCCTTGAAAGGCGAGGTGCTAACATATGGCGGAGTACTTATTACAAACTGAAATGAACTTAGGCGGATAACCAGCCATGAGAATTTCCATGCTACCACTTGAATAGTGAGGGGAAAACATTATAATGCAAAACTAATTCATCTGCTGCGGTGGGCATCCACTTGAGAGTGGGAATTCTCCACTTAACAATGGGTGGTAAATGAAATTACAAATCAGATTACTCCACACTGGCGGTAAACCATCCAGGGGTTATAATATTTGCATCAATTAGTCACAAGTAAATGCAGTAATAAAATGGTTGGATTAGTACTACTAATTCACAACCTTACAATTAAAGAAAAACTGCAAATTACGAGTATCACAATGATAAAATGATTGCAAATATATAAAGGATGATTCTTTCAAGTTCTAAACCTCTTGAAGACTGAAATTGAAGCCAAAAACTGAACTTATAGCAATCTGATTTTAAAAACCATCAAACTGAAATTGTTCAACCAGCAACTGTAAACTAATAAAATGCTTATGACTTCTTCAATATACCTCCAAATTGAATGAAATAAATTGTTGAAGCTCCTGTGAAGGTTGGCGCCCAAATTGCTACATTGGAATTGCATCAAAACTAAGCCATTTATTTTTGCACGAAGTCCCATACCTCCTGAAATGGTACGGCCTCCTTGCTAATGCGATTTTGGCAAGATAAAAATAAATACTTTGAAATAAATTATGATCTTCTATGGGAAGGGGCGCCCATTGGCTAGGAATCCATATCTTCAATACCCAAAAGCACATTAAAATCGTACAAAGAACTGTTAATGAAAATCACCTTCATCCATGAATGAACCAGCAAATTCAAAAACTGAAAAATACTTCAAATTCTCCAACAATGAAGCTCAATGTGCACTTCTGAATGAAGCACACTCTCAATCCACCATCTAGGGAACCATAGTTTCAGGCCCGAAGAATGGAGACAAATTTGCTAAGCTTTCCCTTAGCCGGATTTTGGATTTCAAACCAGCAACATAACGTTATATTTTTCCAAAGATAATCAGCTCTTCAAACAACAACAATATATAAGTTTCAATTGGCAAATGAAACACTTCAAATTCCAAGAAGTCGAATCACTTCAACTTCCAAGAGGGACGCCACCTTTAAGCATTTACTTTTTGAAATAATAAAACATTATTCAACTTTCCTTTTAGGCGTCCATTTCCAAATTGCAACAATAAAGCATTTATTTAAATCATTAAATGCTCAACATGACCCCTTAATGACCCCTCTTTAAAACAACATGAAGTTATTAAGCCTAGGCGTGGGGTACAACTGAAAAACATGAAATTGACTAAGTATAAAAACTCAGTCCATGGAGATAACCAAAACCAATGCCAATACTGAAACTGATGGATAGCAAGATGACTTGAGCTGAACTGCTAATGATGCCACTGCCAAAATTAGACTTACTAAAAATAGCCAACTGCTATAAATAGTAAGTTCACATCAAAACACAGAAAGCCAAACTAAACATTGAACTGTAAAGGATTGAACTACTGCTAGATAGATACTACCAAAAGATAGATTTACTAAAAATAGCAAACTGCTATAAATAGTAAGTCTGCACAACATCCTCTGAACGCCAACTGAGTAGTATCTGAAAGAGGAAATCCTAATTTTGCACAACTAAGTAGCCTACGGATTCTCGGAAATAGGCTAAATCCAAATGAAGAGCGTATGGCCAAAATGGGGACATTACATTCTTCCATTTCTTCATGTCTGATCTTTTGATGAATTTGCGATTCTGGGAGCTAGAATGACTCGATGAACTAACTGTTAGATTCATTGGATAGCTTGATGAATTCTAAGGGGGGACTTCTTAGGAGTTGCATGTCCTGAAAAGTTGATTTAGGGCTTCAAATCCTTTGGCGCCCCTGGCTAGCTGGGGCACCCATGATTGCCAGGGTTAGATTATTTTCAATGTGTTTTCAACCTTCTTTTGACTTTTTCAATTTTGCTCATGTTTACCCCTCCGATCAGTCTGTGAAATATGGTGATTGCCAACTCTGATGAGTGTGTTGATGATTGCGTTGGGGAGCTTCTTCAATATTGAAGAAAACATTCTGGAGGGTGCAACTGCAAATTCATTCATTTGATGACCCAAAAGCTTGGGCGCCTATCTTCTCCTGGGGCATCTAAGATCTCCAACCTTAGCCATTTTTGGCTCTTTTTCAACCTTCAAACTTGAAACCTCATATTGTGTCCTCCATTTGATCTAAATTTGCCAATAGTTGACGAGTTCAATGATTAGGCTTAGATATTCACTACGAAGCTAGCATAATTTTGAAGAGATTGAATGATCTGGCAAACCCTAATTGTTGGATTTAAGCCTCCAAACTCTAGGCGCTTATCTCCTCTTAGGGCGCCCAAAATTTCTAGACTTAGAATATTTTCTGATGATTTCATGATTTGCATTTTGCTTCTCTGTTGAGACCTCTTTGATCAATCTCGAATTCTAGCTGACTAGTTGATCTGATGATTGTGTCGATGGATTGACTGCGAAGTTGAGAAGATTCTAGATAGGGTATCCTAGGACGAGTAAACCCTAATTCTATCATTTCAGCTCTTGAAAGACTGGGCGCCTATCTCCTCTTGGGGCGCCCATGCTTGGCAGTGTTAGTTTTTATTTTGCAAATTTCAACTTTTTCTCTCGTTACATGTGCTTGCCAATGCATTGACTGTTGGAGATCAAAATTTTTCTAAGGCATGAGCATCTAGGTGCCTAGATTGGGTAGGGGTGCCTGAACTTTCCAGAGTTAGCCAAAATTTTGCAATTTTCATGATTCTTCAACTTCCATTCTCCATTCTTTGTCCCTTGATCATCCGTTGTAGTTTCTTGATCTGAGCAGTGCTTGAGACTCTGAATTTGATGCTTGGCAATTGACTAACCTCCATTAATGGCCTTGGAGCTCCTGAAAAGCTTCTGAAAAAGCAGAATAGACCCACTAGGGAAAAACTGATCTTTTGATGATTCTGATTGGACCAACCCGATGAGGAAGTATTTTCAACCAATCAAAATCAGTTTGAACCCTAGAAGCCAAACTTTATATTTTTAGAAATTTTCTATTTTTTAAAAATTTTCCCAACATCCATTTCGAAAGAAACCCATAAAATCCCAGAAAGAAGTTCTACTAAAAATAGAAATTTTCTTAAAATTTAGGGCCAAAAAATTGAGATCTGGGTTTTGTAGACTTGGTCGCTCTGAGCAGATGCAGATCGTTAGATTTTGAAAATTTTGAGTTTTTGACCCTCATGCAAGACATGCAAATCCCAAATTTGACATTTTTTGACAATTTTGACAAGACTTAATCATTTCTTCAAAATGGCTAAGTGTAGCAAAAATTTTAATTTGGGGTACAACACTATTTTCCCTCAGGAGGTAATGAAGAGCATTTGATGCTATAACAAACAAAGCTAGTGCTAGAGGGCATCCTTGTCTTACAGACCTTTCCAACTTGAATTCCTCAGTTAGGGACCCATTTATATCCACCTGTGCTATTGTGTCTTGGAATAGTGTGCATACCATATTGCATAATTTTGCTGGAAACCCAAATGCTTCAAGGGCTAGCCTTATGAAGGGCCATTCTACCCTGTCATATGCCTTTTAAAAGTCCAAGAGCATCATTGCAACCTCTTGATTGGAGTTCCTTGCCCACTCCATAGCCTCTTGGTTGGTTATTAGGTTCTCTAGGATATATCTTCCTTTAATGAATCCTATTTGAGTGCTATTGATAAGGGCTGGGAGAATATTTACCAATCTTCTTGCAAGCACTTTTGCTAAGATTTTGTATGAGACGTTTAAAAGTGTGATAGGCCTCCAATTTTTTACTAGAGTCCTATCCCCCTCCTTTGGAAGCAACTTAATAATACCTTTGTTGATACTGGAACCCAAAGAACCTTTCTCTAGAGCTTTTTTGTAAACAAGGTCAATATCCTCACAAACCCATTCTATATTTGTTTTATAAAACTCAGCCGGTAAGTCATCAGCGCCAGGAGTTTTCTCATTCTGCAGAGATAGTTCTTTATTTCTTCCTTGGTGATTTCCATACTCAGTTCCTTAGCATCTTTTTCCAGGATTCTCTTGGGAATGATTTGCTTAATATGATTCCTTGCATTTTTTCAATTTGTATTAGCACCTTCAGAGGTAAATAGTTGTAATGACCCTTTTTAGTGGAGGCATTTAACCCTGATTCTTGCATTCAAAGTATTCCTCAAGAGACACAAGAAATGTTAGAGATTAGTAAATTTCAGTAATAACATCGAATTAGATTGAAGATGATATAATTATTTATAATTATTCCATTCTTGTTCAGGGATTATCCATTCACTCTGAATGATTCCTCTTTAATCTGTTTTATGAGTATATTAGATGTTGGACCCCTATCGAGAAATCCTATAGATGGAATTTTATTATACCAATTAGCAAAATGGGGTCATTATTTATAAGGCTCAATAATTGCTGCAAGCGTCATGATTGGATGATCATAAATAATATCTATATTCGTCGATCACCCGAGATATATATGAATCACAATATATATATACCTGAATACACATTTATCAACTATTAACATGCCCTTTAACTTCTCAATATATTCTTTCATCATAATATACTTGAATATATTCATAAATCATAGTATATTGGAGACTTCCCCAATATATTCGATATTCCACACCTAAATCCCTCATTCTCCCATTTGAATCTATAAGTAACTGTGATCTTGTATATAGTAATACTCACCAATGGTTAAGATATATTTATAGCATATGAATTATATATGTAGAAACATTTATATTTCATATATTTATATTTGTTATATATATATATATATTTGATATATTTTGATAGACACTCACCATTACTTTATTTAAATTAAACATATATCTATCACATATATATGTAACCTGCCGTGAACAGTCTGCAGTGACTTACCCTTCTGCCTTTTGCCACCGTAGCTCTCTTTCCTCATTTGCCCCGAGTGATGATATACGTTTCATGTATCATATAATGTAGGAAGCTGGAACGTCGTCTTGAATGGTTCATTGTTATGATTATCCTCTAGTTGGTCTTTGCAGTCTCTAGATGTCTGACCTTTACCCGTACGTATGCAACCATTGTTGCATTCTTTATACGTTCTATTTCTCTTTCTTGTTCTGTCCTTCAATCCTCCACCAGCGAAGCCTCCTTTTTGCCTTCTTAGCCGTGTCCTCTAACTCAGTGGTGATTTGCCCTACTTAAAGTAGGCACTGGGCGTGACTCTTCCTCGTGCGTCGCTTTTGCTTGAGCCGCTTCATTCACGGGTCGACTCTCTCTAAAAATTTGACCGTGTTTTATATATTATATAATTTCCCTTTTGTCAGTTAGCTTATCACAAAATTATATTCATGATTTGTGTTTATCATTTATAATATATGTTATTTATAATTTATGATGTTGGGCAATATAGGTCAACATCTTGTGTTTAATAATATATTTATAAATTGGATTTATTGTATTTATTTATGTATTTTCATAATTATTATAATGACTAAATATTTCATATTTATATTTTAGTATTTATAATATTATATTTTGTGTATTTGATAATTCTCATATTTATCTTTAATATTATATTTATAATTATAATATTGTTGGCGTTTAAATTCACACCTCTGGAATGCGTATTTGAAATGGATAGCTATGCACAGATGAACTGCTCTTCAAATTAGGAGGGGAAGCTCCCTCTTGCTGATGGTGTTTGAAAGAAAGTAAACTAAAACTAAGTTGCCTATCTTTTTGATCAGCTTAGAGCACAAGGTTTATTAAACACAAACGCCGCAGCTGAGATTTTCCGATTTTAAGGACTTCAAGTACGACTAACTTAAACTAAAGACGTTTCTGGCTTCTCAAGTAATAGAAGAGCAAGAGAAACTAGAAATGGACAAGGTAGATTTTCTAACAAAATACTTCAATGAACTATCTTTGAACAAACACCTACACACTTCAATGCAAGTTGAAATCAAGATCATAAAAGTAGAACACAAATAATGGAAACCTGAGATTTTATATCAAGGCAAAGGAGGCTCGTGATTTTATTACTCAAATCTCTTGAACAAACTCACTTCTAACATGCCTGGAACAAGAAATTGCAGCTAAAGAGGCTTGCAATCTTGCTCTTCACACAATAGAAACAACAATTACACTAACTCCTTGTTGGCTAAAGAGGCTCAACAATTTGCTTATCACAACACAATTGAACAATACTTGAGTAACAAATAGAAGGCGCAATAGGCTCAGCGTTTTGTTCTCACCAGCACGGTTCTAACACAAAGTGAACTGAAACTGAATAACAACTTGCTGCAATATAGGCTTGCAATTTGCTATCACAATAATGGTTAAAAGAAATTAATGAGCAAAGACTCTTATTTATAGAGAAGCAGAGGAGTAGGGAACCCTAAAATCTCCTTGCTTTCACAATCTAGGGCTTGCTCAGCAAGCAAGCTTTATTACTAAATCTAGAAAGAAGATAACATCGAAAACTCTAGAAAGCAGAAAAAGCGGGAAACACCAACTATTACATTTTATCTTCTTTCTCTTCTCAAAGAATGGATAAGAATCATTCCAAGAATAGAAAGAAAGCGGGAAAGAAAGCTTCTAGAAGAAAGCTGCTTTAAAGCTTGATCACATCCACTAGAAAATTAGAAACTATGTCCCGGTTTGGTGCATCTATGCCATCAATAGCAAAACACCGCTTTTCTAGAATATTTTCAGCATCTGCAATAGACCTAAGGAAATCTTCGACCTCATTGGCTGCTTTCTCGAACTTTGCTGACATCATTGAGATATGACCTATCCTTCCGCCAACTGGATTGCAACTGCGAATAACACTCTAGAATTGATCTTGAACTTCATAAAGCCCGACATAGGAACCATCTTCAAGACTGCACCGAGAAGGAATCTCTGTGATGAACTCACTGATGAAAAGGAGAGCTTCAATCACCCTTTGTTTGTAGGCGATGAATTCTTCGGATATCCTCTCATAGGTTTTAACTTTGAAAACATGACGCTCCCTCCAAGCAAGGATTTGTCTCTTGTGTTCTTTTGAAACTGCTGGACCATAGGCTGTGTCTAAATCAGCAATGATGATCTCATGCCTTGGTCTAACTTCAGCCAGTGTTTGTTCAAACCCTTGGATACCTTGATGTAGCTCGTGAGCGTTTTCTCTTAACTAGAACATTCGTGCCAAGATCTCCCTTCCTCTGACAATGAAACTCTCGATCCACTCTTGAGTTTCTTTCCCATAAATGACCAGCTGTCTTAACTGCTGATGATCAATTGGTGTCTCTAAAATCTGGGGCTGACTTGTCTTCTCCATCCTTGAGTACTCTTTACTGAAGGTTTTCGGACACAACTTTGAAGAGACTCAAATCTGCATGTCTGGTATTTTTACCAAGATTAGCCTTGACCATGACGAAGTCATCCATATTCACCTCATCCCTGTTCTTGTCTTCTGGGGGCAATGCAGTCTCCATGACTATCTCGTTATCAGGATTCCTATCAAAGTGAACTTGCTTCTTTGCTTTCTTCTTAGGAGGTTCCTGATAGATGTTATCGAGATCATCAACACTCACCTGATATGAAGGCCTTCTTCTCACCCTTCCTAGTATCTTTACTAACTTCCCTAGGAGGTGCTACTGCAATGAAATATTCCGAGCCAAATTTTTTCAATTTTTGCCAAGTACACAACAATGCAAAGAGCACCCATTAGGGTTAGATAATTCAAACCAGCAGATTACAAATAACTCGTTGCTAAGAATGCGCACTCAATCTCAACAAGA
>VDFB02091156.1:0-29734 GCA_007258455.2 Sequoia sempervirens | reverse complement strand
ACAAGGTGATTTTAGGGTTACCTACACCTTGATGTATATAAATAAGAGCTTTTGCTCATTTGTAATTAACCTTTGCTTGAGAGAGAAATATATGCTGCGCCTACCTTGCCCTCAATATTGCTCTTTTGGTATTTGTTCATGTGTCTTCACTATTACGATTAATTGTTATGCCACATAGGGTTTCATGCAATTGTAATGGTAAATTCTTTCCATAGTTTAGATAAATCTGTTTTGTGCATCTTTATCATTATGATCAATTGTTATGCCACATAGGGTTTCATGCAATTGTGATGATAAATCTGTTTTGTGAACCTTTACCGTTATGATCAAGTGTTATGCCACATAGGGTTTCATGAGATTGTGATGATAAATCTGTTTTGTGAGTCTTTGCTATTATGATCAAGCGTTATGCCACATAGGGTTTTAGGAGATTATCATAGTAAATTCTTAAATCTGTTTTGTGCCTAATAAACTCGTTCAGATTGAGATAATAGTTGCACCACCTTGCCTTCAAGTAGAGAATCCGAATCCGTTTATCGTCTAATAGTCAAAACCTTGCTCCGTTTCCTCATGCTCTGTTTTCTTCAGGGAACTAGATAGAATTTAAGTTATTAAGTTTAGTTGTAGTTAGTGAATCTGCGAAACCAGAGAAAATTCTCAGCTACAACATATATAGTTTTCGAGAAAGCCTTGTACCTCTACAGCTGAAACAAAAAGATAGGAATTAGTTTAGTTTATTTCCCTTTGCAGGTATTTTTGTCAAGCACAACGAGGGAGCTTCCCCTCCTAATTTGAAGAGCACTCATTGCATAGTGTGCATAGCTGTCCGTACCAACTCTTACTCTAGAGGTGCTAGTTGTTACGCCAACAAGTAGTACCTTTCCTTAGGGAGCCGCAACTTGGACAGAAATTTCGTACAAATTGGAAGGATAAGTTGGAGGTAGCGTGGAGTATTTGGGAGGTCAAATAGTAGTCAACATTTATATGCATCCTTTTTCCTATGCCTTGCGCTTCCTATGGGCTGCCATACATCCTTTCCATGAGCTGTCGTATAGAATAAGGGAAAAACCATAGCATTAAAGGAGGTATCAAGCTATTTGTTGAGGGCACTGGAATTGGTGTTGTATTAGCTAAGGCTCCAAGTCAAAATTACAGATGCAAAGATTTAATTATATTTGAGTTTATTTGATTATGAAATATTTTGAGAATCTCTGTACACATTTTCTATGAGTTTGAATATAAATTTACGATATATCCTTGTTGTGTATTTTGTATGAGTTAAATTCATGAGTATGAGTGAATGATATTAATATTGGGAAATGAGAAACAATATTATGTCAATTTTTGTCCATATCAATCAAAACAAATACAAATACAAGTTACTCAATTTAGTCTGCTGCCAAGTGTTTGACAAAATGCCTATGCACATAAATTGGTGAAAGTGAAAAAATTTTGCATACAAAATTTCCTTGGGATATTTCACATATTGAGTTGGTGCTCAAGTGTTGGGAATTGGTGTCTTCAGTAGGTTGGTGCCTACAAAATTTATAAGAGATTTTTATATAAGCAATATTTTGTCGTAGTTTTCTCCCGAAAGGATTTCCACATAAATCTTGTGTTCCTCTTGTGTTATTATTTTTTGATATTGTGTATTTGAAGTTATTGTGGTTGTAATTTTTAAAAAGGGTAAAAGATAGTCTTATATTGATTCACCCCCCTCCTCTCAATATAAGCTTGTGCTCATCAATTGGTATCAGAGCTAGTTCCTTCATAGTATAGCTTAATCGCTAGAAGGAAGTTCCAAAGGGCACACATGGCCTTCCAAGAAGGATTCTCCTCCAATAGGGCTCCATTGTTTGATGGAAAAAATTATGCTTTTTGGAGCATAAGAATGTGCACCTACCTAATGGCTGTCGGATTTGATATTTGGCAATCTATAGTGGATAGTTACACTGCACCATCATCTCGTCCAACGGATTCAACAGGAAAGAAGGAAAGAGAAAACAATGCAAAATCCATGAATGCAATTTTATGTGGATTATCATAATCAAAATTTGTCAAAGTAATACGTTGCACATCGACGAAAAATATGTAGGATAAACTACAAAAGACCCATGAAGAGGATGACAAGGTTAAGAAGGCCAAGCTTCAAACCCATAGGAGACAATTCAAAAGTTTATGGATGAAGGATGAAGGAAAAATGCCACCTACCTACTTCATGTGGATGACATTGTTAACACCATAAAAGGGTCTTGGTGAAAAAGTAGAAGACTCAATGATTGTGCAGAAGGTATTAAGGTCTCTATCCTTAAGATTCAATGCCAAAGTTTCTGCCATAGAATAAATGAAGGATCCGAATAAGTTAACTATGGATGAGCTACATGGGATCCTCACTTCATATGAGATGAGGACCGAAAAGGAGAAGAAATATAAACGTGAGGCAGCCTTCAAAGCCTCAAATAAAATGAAGAACAAGAAAGAGCCTAAGACAAGTGATAGTTGTGATGATGAATCTAACGAAGAGGAAGCTCATTTCATAAGGAAGCTAAAGAAAGGATCTGGAAAGTATAAAGGTAAGTTGCTATTTAAATATTTCAATTGTGGAAAAGTAGGACACTTTGCTGCTAAATGTCCTTATGAAAGTAAAAGTAGTGATGATGAGGAAGAATATAACATGAAAAAAGATAGAAAATTAAAAAGGGCCACAAGCATGGAAAATTTGAGAAAAAGAAGAGTTTTTACAACAGCAAGAAAAGATTTTATTCCAAGGATGAAAGCAGCTCATCCAAAGAAAGTTCATCCACTAGTGATAAAGAAGACATTCTATTCATGGATACAGAGACAAAAGATGACATCTTTATTGAAAAGTAGAAAAGGAGATAGAAGGGGAAGAGAATGATGAAATGGATGGGGAAGTAGCTTTAGAAGAACTTATTTGTGCTCTTGACGAAATCAAGAAACTAAAAAAAAAATTAAAGAAAAAGGTAAAACTTCAAGAGGATAATGAATCCGAGGAAAATTTATCACAAAGTCTTGAAGAATCTGAAAATATGATTATCAATCTAAAAATTCAAATTGAAGAGGAGGTAAGAATCCAATTGAAGGAAAGGGAAGAAAATTGTGAAAGGTTGGAGTCCGAAATTTTCTCTTTGAGAAAAGAGATAGAAAAGACAACTGCTAAGTTGAACAAAAGACTAAAGTTTGAAAAGAGTACTAAGATCTTGAATGATATTATAAATGAGAAAAGTTCACCACTCATAAAGGCAGGTCTTGGCTATGAATCATAGGAAGATCAAGTTTCAAAAGATCCATCAAAGAAGACCAATGAGGAAAAACCAAAAAGTTATGTTGATACCCTCAAAAGTCCCATCAAAAGTGGAAGTAGCAAAAAGAAAGAAAGTCAAGCTCCACGGAAATCAGGCACTTCTTCTAAAGTCAACAAGGACAAATTTCGAAAGTCCTTTCCTCCAAGGCAAGTGCACATGACCAGGTTTCAACACCCTTTCTTTGTTTATTGTTTCATGTGTAACCAATTTGGTCAGAAAGCAATTGAGAGTAGGATTTGTGCAAGAAATATTGGGTGGAATAAGAATAGAAGTTTATATGGGTTCACAAGTAAAAATGCAATTGTGTAATGTCCCCTTCTCAGTAGCCATCTTGGAGATCATTTAGCCTTTATTATTCCTGAAGGCTAAAGGAGAAATAAGGGAATAATGATTAAATTAATTATTTGTAAAGTTATCTCAATAATTAAAAGTCATAAAAATAGCTTTATATTTAATTAATTTAATAAAAGTGACTAAAATAAAATAATATATCATAAAGTCACTTTGGGAATAAAATAATAATATTTTTCTAGAAGCTTCTTGGAGGTGATTGAGAAATCTTTATAAGGGGATGTGGCCTTGGCATTTGAGCATGACTTGGATTTCATCTCTCATTTCAGTTTGGGAAGAGCTTAAACGCTTTTTCAGGTCCAAGGGTTTGAAGATTGTATGATACCAAGTTCGGTTGTGAAAGATCAACCCTAGCTAGAGATTGTTGAGGAATCCATCCAGTGTTTCTATAGGAGTTTCATTGCAAGAGTTTGAGTTAGTGCAATAGCTGATGTATTATTGCACTTTTGAATAAGGAGTCGATTTAATGCAATAGTTGGTTTATTAGTACATTTTATTGAGGGGTTTGCATAGTTGCAACAGCTGATTTATTGTTACAAATACTATTTCACTTAAGGAGGAAGTTTATTTCCTACTGGTTTGATTATTGCAAAATTTAATGGTCTTTGACCAAATTTTGGATGCATAAGGAGTTCGATCTGCTTGAAGGAAGCATTGAAGAAGTTTGGATGTTCATCTTGGCAATTCAAATTTCTCATTATAGTTGAATATTCTTGCTGGTTATTTCGTACTTCATCTAGTGGTCATGGTGCAACAATTTTGATATTATTCTCAGCTCGATTTTGGGAGAAGATCAATCCATTTTGGGCTCTTGTTCATGTTCGATTGTTGCTGGAAAAATTGTGGTCTGTCAAGCATCATAGGTGCTGCATTTTGCACTCCAATCAATTCGATTTAGGAGGAATATATCTGGCTTGCATTTTAAGAAGAAGCGACTTCTTGCTGGGAGTGGCAGTATGTTGGTAGCTGGATTTTGATGACATCGTGGCAGCCAAGGCGTGGTTTCAAGTACAATCCAGTTGCTGTCATTACTTCCTCCGGGCGTCATCCAAGTTGGAGAATTTTAGTTACATTTTCACTTCATTGAGTCACTGATCTGTTAGTAGTTGTAGTCGTTGTCATACAACAGCATCATTATTCTAATCTTGCATTTACATGATAACCATATCTGCCATTGTAAGTCATTATATCGCTGCCATTTAATTTGCATTGTCATTAGCATATATTGTAAATTGTCCATGTTGGAGGTGATCAACATTGGAGTTGTCAAGCATTGTAATAAGTTTGCATCCTGTTCAATATTCAATAAAATTGGAGTTTGAGAGCTTGCATGGTAATTGTTTGTAAAAATGTCTTTGACTGTAACAGCAAATTATAAGTGACTTGTTAGCGGCATTTTCATTTCAGTCTTATAAAAGTACTCTTGCATTTCATATTCATTTCAGTCCTTAGCCTACTTAGTCTTCATGCATATTTCATCATTATATGAGAAAAGTCAAAAGAAAACCATTTACCAACTGAAAGGGGGTTGCACAACAACTGTTTGACGAAATTCCTAAACATTCAAAGCTGAAAATTAAAGATAGAATTTGCAAAGGTCTTTACAGTGGTATCAGAGCTCAGTTATACTGCCAGCCTGTTGGGTAATTGGACTTTGCTAATCGATTTCAGATCAAAAATTTCAGTTGGGCTACATGGCTACTTCTAGTGATACAATGGAAGCTTTGTTGGAATCACTGAAGCAAAATCAGATTTCCATTGAGAAAAGAATTGAATTATGGAGCAAAGAATAGGAGGCCAGCAAGGTTTTTCAAGAGAGACTGAAGTTTGTGGGTAAGATGCTGAAACTTACCCCAAGTTAAAGTAGCTCTCCTTAACATTTTGGAGGAAGCAGAAAGTTGTCTCTGTAAGGTTGGTCAATCACCTTCTCAAGCAATGTGTAAAGCTATGACTCCTTGGGTGCACTCTTTGGTTAAGCCATAACTTATGCAACATCAGGATGAAGAAGTGAGACTTGCAATAGTCACTTGCATTAGTGAAGTTGCAAGATTATAGCCCCTAAAGCACCATATGATGACAATACTATGAAAGTAATACTTCAGCTGATGGTGGAGAGTTTTCAGGGGTTACATGATGTAAAAAGTCCTACCTTCGGTCAGAGAGTAAAAATCTTGGAGATTATGGCATAGGTTAGGCTATGTTACTTCTTGGTTGATTCCAGGTGCAATGATTTGATTCTCCAGATGTTTGACTACTTTATTTCTAGAATCAGGAAACGTCATTTAGACAATGTGAAGACAAATATGTTCAGTATCTTGTCCCTAATCCTTGATGAAGATGATGATGTTTGCACACAGTTACAATCAGATTTGTTAGTCATTTGGAGAAAAAAGCAACATGTCTCAACTACCGCATATGATTTCACAAAAAGATTGGTTGAGCAAAAGATTGAGAAGTTTAGGGAACAATTGAATGTAGAAGAGTTAATCTCATTTGGCTTACAGGTTCCATCTTCTCTACTTGAAGAAAACAAGCCATCATCTAGTGGATCAGCTGAGTTGGATAATGAGATCAAAGAACAACCTGGGCCCTCTTGTGTTAATAAGGGCATTGATGATGTTTCTACAGGTGGAATTAATGATATCCTAATTCCAAATTAGGATAAATGTATGGATGATATCACCAGAGAAAACAATTGTGTAACTCAAGCACTTCCAGAACAATCTGATGCTTCCTCGGGTAAAGCAAAAGTTGTTTGTAAACCTAAAATTTCGCACAACTTGGAGAACCAGTTGAAGGTGAACGAAGATGAGATTGTGGCAGCATTATCTCACCATGATAAAATGCACAAACTGATTGAAAATCATATTTGGATGGTTCAAATGGAAAGAAGACAACAAGGGATAGAAGCAGAATCTTCTCATGATAGTCTTCAGGGTATCAAAGAAGGCTTGGGGAAAATGAAGTAAAATTACTTACACCTTTCAGATCATGACCACCTTCTCAACCTCGTTGAGATCTATTCAGATACTTTCAGAAGGAAAGAAGAGGAAGTTGATAAGCTCTCACGATCTTAAGGTTTCCAGCAATTCCTTGAAGAAGACTCAGATAGGCCTTCAGGAATTTGAGATCCATGTTGATGATCTCTGCTTAGAGTTGAGCTTGGCTCGATGCTCATCATGTTCAGCAGAGACTTAGTCATCTATGGCAGCTAGGGCACAAGATGCAGAAAGCAGTGTGAGATCTCCTAGCATTCACACTTAGGATATAGGTGTAGTGCCTCTTGTGTTGGTTAGGCAAGAGGAGTCAACTAGTAATAGATGCCTCATTCTTGATTTCGAGTTTCCGGTTGATTTCAGTCTATGGTTTGGAGATAGGCATGAGAACAGATGTATCCTAGCCCTACCCCTATGGGTTCTACCTCCTATTTCATTGATTGATGGTTGTTCTACCTTGCTGGTCAGAGTACTGTCAAGATACACTTTGAGGACAACAACTGTTGGGATGGATAGGAGAAGTTGGGATGGCCACTTTGGCATTAGAAGACAAACTGATGATGAGTTTTTATCATCCTTTGACAATGGTAATACACTTGGCTCCATCATGGACATGATTCACAGGCTACATGGTGCTGTTCTGATTTATACCAATAGCTTGTCTAAGGTGGGCATGTTATTCTATGCACCTATGTTGGGAATCTTTCACATCTTCAGGAGACCACTCAGGGTGGAATGGATTATTGATGACACAGACACATCAATCTTGGTTGCAGGTTTAGGCGTCATTGGAGATTTGGGCACAAGGCTCTACATCGGTACTTTAGAGATTTACATTAGATAGTCTTATCAAGAGAAGATGATTCCTTCTGAGTCTTGCATGCTGGACCTTAGTTCTGTTCCAGCCTCTTTTCAAGAGATTGATGGCATTCATGATGGTACTCTTCTTACTCCTGAAAGCAAATTAGAAAATTCTTTCTATGCAACGGATAGAGATCCTGTGGACAATACTATAAGGGGTAATGATGATGTTGCTGCAAGACCAATTCATCCTATTATGAGTTGTGAGTCTTCTTCTGATGATGGCAGTGTGGGGTGTAGTACACATGACTACTCTGGTATTCCATTAGCACAAACAGGGGAGTTTCACCCTGACTTCCTAATGAGGTGTGCTTATCAGTTTACCTTCAACCCACATACACAGGATTTGACTATGTCCTTGATGTCACGGAGAGATGGGTTGAATAAGAGGTGTTCGGGTTCACTCTGGTATGATATACTTCCGACTTCAGGTGATGAGTCCAAGTTTTGAAAGTCTATTACCTCGCTCTCTTAAGTTGGTTGCTTCCAGAAGCAAGATTTTGAGATTTGGTTTGATTGGATTTTAGGGGTTATCAGAGTGGCACAACGGAAGTCAGCTGGTGTTGAGATTGAAGGACTTCCAGTTTGTTCATGGGATATAGGTGGAGTTTACTTATGGATAGTATGGATGCATGAGGGTCATCACCGCAGTTCTTGGGTGGCAGAGTTGCTCAGGTTGCATGGGCTGCCGAGGTTCTTAATCGATGACAGAGACAGTAGGTTCCTGAGTGCCTTTTGGCAGAAGTTATTCAGATTGGCAAGTACTGAGTTGACCCCGAGTATGAGCTATCATCTTCAGACAGATGGTCAAACTGAGATTGTGAACAAATGGGTTGAGGGTTACCTTTACATCTCAAGGCAGCCGAGATTATGGATTAAATAGTTGCACTTGGGAAGTATTGCTATAATACCACTTATCATATGTCGATTGAGATGTCTCCTTTCCGAGCACTGTATGGGTATGATGTACCATCATTTTTGGACTTGGCTTTTGGGGAGTGTAGGGCTTCTAAGGCTAAGGATTGGATTCGAGAGAGCCAGGACATCTTGTGGAAACTCAAGGATAATTTGCAGGTGACACAGAATCAGCAGAAGACATATGTTGATAAGCATAGGGTTGAGCATAGTTTTGAGGTTGGAGAGTTGGTCTACCTTCGTTTGCAACCCTACAGGCAATTTTCTTTGAAGAAGAGCGGTGCGGAGAAGCTCAAGCCTAGATTTTATGGACCCTACAGGATTATCAGGTGTGTTGGGGAGGTAGCCTATGAGTTGGAACTGCCAGAGAGTAGCAAGATTCATAATGTATTTCATGTTTCGTGGCCCATTAAGGCACTTGGACAGCGGGTTATTTCTTCATCGGAGCTGCCACCATTGGATGAGGAGGGACATTTGGTCCTAATTCTTGAGGAGATAATTGATACTCGGGAAAAGAGATTGAGGAACAGGGTGGTTAAGGAGCATTTGGTGAGATGGAGAGATTTTCCAACTGAGGATGCCACATGGGAAGGGGAGCAAATTCTACAACATCCTAGTTTGCAATTGCTTGAGGTCAAGCAATTCCAGGAAGAGAGGATTGTAATGTCCCCTTCTTAGTAGCCACCCTAGAGATCATTTAGACTTTATTATTCTCGAAGGCTAAAGGAGAAATAAGGGAATAATGTTTAAATTAATTATTTGTAAAGTTATCTCAATAATTAAAAGTCATAAAGATAGCTTTATATTTAATTAATTTAATAAAAGTGACTAAAATAAAATAAATATCATAAAGTCACTTTGGGAATAAAATAATAATATTTTTCTAGAAGCTTCTTGGAGATGATTGAGAAATCTTTATAAGGGGATGTGGGCTTGGCATTTGAGCATGACATAGATTTCATCTCTCATTTTAGTTTGGGAAGAGATTGAAGGCTTTTTCAAGTCCAAGGGTTTGAAGACTCTAGGATACCATGTTCGATTGTGAAAGATCAACCCTAGCTGGAGATTGTTGAGGAATCCATCCAGGGTTTCTACAAGAGCTTCATTACAAGAGTTTGAGTTAGTGCAATAGCTGATGTATTATTGCACTTCTGAGTAAGGAGTCGATTTAATGCAATAGCTTGTTTATTATTGCATTTTATTGAGGGGTTTGCATAGTTGCAACAGCTGATTTATTGTTGCAATTATTATTTCACTTGAGGAGGAAGTTTATTTCCTACTAGTTCGATTATTGCAAAATTTAATGGTCTTTGACCAAATTTTGGATGCATAAGGAGTTCAATCTGCTTGAAGGAAGTGTTGACGTGGTTTTTGAGACCGCACCAACACAGAACAAAGTCGCCCAACAGACGCTCTATTCTCTCTTGATCAAAGTATTCCGCACGCTAAGATTGCCAGAAAGTTCGTGCGTTCAACTCCAAGGTTCCTTTAGTGCGAATAGGCTCAGTTTGGCTTGATGTGATATTGCTGGTATGTCAAGGGGACTTACGTAGTTGTTCAGACTTCTCGCAGTTAGCAGTTGATATGTAATTTGAAGGGGATTCTTACGTGTATGATTTGGCAATGTGTATCCTTTTCTAAAACTAACAAGAAGTATGCGGAAAGTAAAAGGGAAAGGGCCTAAGAAATTTGTACTCTATTCTAAATGCAAGGTATGTGGGGCTTCGTCTCAATAGACTTCAACCAGATTTCACCTAGCCTCCGTCGGACAGCCTCAGCAAAATTGGTGCAATCTTCAAAGGGGATAGCGAAAGGTATTCAAGTTACAGTTTAACATACGTACACCATCAGAACAACGCATATAAGTATGTAAGCCATAACCGAAGTCAAGCACAAGATAATGTCCAGTTGACCACGCAAGGCAGACTTATCATCAACAAGCCGCTAGTGGTATGGAATAAAATGAAGCTATCTCAATGAAACACCACACACCAAAGTAAGCTACTTGCATGAATTTAATCTACTTGGATACGAAAGGAAGAAGAAACCTTGCTAGCATTTCATGACAAGACAAATTCCACCATCAATGAAAAGATCTATTATCACAAAATGTGTTACACAACAGTCTCTTCAAAAGTTTTCAAAGGGAAAACTTTCTCTCTTCTCCAAATTATGCAAAATGCTCTACAATCTAGCTCTAACTCTATCTCAATTCTAGCTCTGATCTAATCTCTGATCTCTAATCCTGATGCCTTACAAATGAGGGGGACTCCCCCTTTTATAGCTAGCCAAGTCCCAAAGGACGGCTAGGGTTACAATCAATAGAGTGGGCAGAATCGTGCACCTCAGCCCTAACCCTAAAAACTGCCAGAATAGGGAGTGGTACATTAAATGAATCAAAGATTCCCACTCACTCCCAAAATAGCAAATGCAATAAATGCTCCATACTCAGTCTTCTAGAAGATCCTCGTCCAGTAGTGTGTTCCCATTAGCCTTCTCTCTGACTGCCAACTCAACAAATCTGCTAAGTACGGCCTCAACCTCCTCAACTGAAATAGATGGAACACAATCTAACTGAAACTCTAACACTGTAACTGAGTGCTCGTGCCTCATACAAGATTTTCTCCAAGCAGCCAATGAGTCCTGCGTGTTCTGGATCAAAGTGGAGAATGTAGCAGTATTTTCAAAGTCATCTTGTACGAAGGTCTTAACATCTGCGAAGAAGGGAACCAGCAAAAAACCCCCAAATTATCAAAACTTATCTCTTCGATTCAGCCGCCTAGCAAATATGGCCTCGAAGGTGTTCTGAACTCCATCTATGATATTGGCCATAGCCTTGTGAATCCTGGCTGAATCCGGTTTGCATCGAAGAAGCCACGCCCTGTGATAGCCGAAGAATACCACCGAGAGAAATCATATCGGTCATTCGCCTGAATGACACCTCCATCAATCAGCAACCGCAATGGCACATGCCTCAACGCCTCAAGACGCTGGATCACCTTACTCTGATAGATAGAGGCATCGCCCCAAGCATGATCCACCGCATCCATCCGTGCCAAAATAGTAGAGGCCTGCTGAAAAGCAAAGGATAGGTCCTCCATGAATTTCTCTGTCTCCGTACGAACCCCTGTGACCCATTTGTCTGCCTCTTGTGCCATCCTCCCCAATTCTACCAAGCCGCTGATCGACTCTCTAGGAATATCTGCTGGAGGCTCTATCACTGGTACATCCTGCCCTCGAGAACGAGACAACTGCTGAACATATCCAACTAACGCCTTGTGTTCTCGTTTCAACTTCTTCGTTTCAACTTCTTGTACTTTCCTTCTTTCTTGAATAATCTATCCTTGAGGGCAAGGAAGGAGTTATCACACTCCTCAACAATCACAGCATTACCGGTAGAGCGTCCCAAGTCAGGAAATTAGGTGACCACACTTAGTTTTCGAAGACTGCTTCATTAGGTCACACTTTCATTTCGTGGGACAGCTTAGCGTGAAGAATGCGAGCCATCCTCATCACACGTGGAGATCTTCGAAAAATTTCTTGCCTTCTTCTTCGGTGGAGGAGCACTGATCCGGTTCAAAAATTCTTCCATCTCAACTGCTGGATCAATCTCCTCACTCGGGCTTCTTAGCATTCTATCTCTAAGCCAATCGGGCACCTCATTGCTTACCGACTTCTCTAACCTGTTCCACTTCTTCCTCATTCTGGCGAGGCTCATCGTCCTCGAGTGGCTGAGTGTCACCTGACACTATATCATCATCGTCGCCATCATTCATGGCCGCCTCTATCTCCTGCTGAAATTGAGGGTCAGTAATTGTCCCCTCATCATCCTGCTGATCAAGCCTGACAGGTACATTGGCACTTTGGCCAATCGACTCCCTCCGTGGAGGCTGAATATCACTCTGTATCTCCGGTACCTGATTCAATGTAACCCTCGATCAGCAAACAAAGAAACCTCACGGCAATAGCGGAGAGCGTGTCTCCAAAGTCTTTGCCTCTTGTAACTTCGTGGAGGCTCTGGCTGAACTAATTCTTTCTTTCTGGACTCTGGACCCCGTGTGATCTGTTTCTTCCTTCCTGTGGTGGGCGTCCTGTGATCTCCCATCAAGTTGTAAGTCAAAGCAATTGACCTACCTTTCAATCTGCTCACTCGCCTATCGACCCATGCCCTGGTGAATGTCATAACCGGGATAGAGAGAGTATCAAGGTCGGCAACCTCGGGCTCTGACCAATCAATAGGCGGAAGTGGAGTGTCCCGAACAGCTGCATAGTCTGGATGAACAACATCCATGTCCTCATTGACCTGGTCCGGAACCGGAACTACCTCACACTCCCTGATCAGAGTAATCGGCAATCTAGAGAACATCCTCTTTCTCACTTCAATCTCATCAATTGCATCAGCCCAATAATCCTCAATGGTGGCCTTGTGTTTGAATTCCTCTGACAACACCCAGTTGATGTTATGGTGCGGGTCATAGTGTTGTCTACTAGTGTGATATGAGAAATGATAGAATTGAAGCTCACTTTCAGCTTCTCTACATGCCTGTATCGAAGGACAAACCTCGTCCGAGTTGCCCATCACAACTGGAAACTCTATCCCTCCTTTCTTCTTTTTCTTCTGGATTTTGTCAAAGGCTAGCAACTGTCTAGCTATCTCTAGCATTATTATTTTATCTGTTGGGTACTTAGGCAGCCTATAAGGGTATGAAGAAAATCCTTGCAGCCTAATGTATGAAAATCTTGGAAACTGTATAAACCAGCACCCATACCTTTCAATTAGCTCTTGGGCATTTCTAGAGATTCTGCACTGTAACCTCTCCTGAAGCAGCCTCGTGATGTACATGGTGAATGAATCGTTGACACGCTTGTAATGGGTTGTGCTCGAAAGGTGCAACTGCGTACACGCCTCATGAATTTTGAATTGGTGAGAGCCACAACCGATGGGTTCCTTGTAAGAAATTCCTCTGTACCTCGTCATCCGTGCCAACATGTAAATGAGATAGGAGCTCATGTAAAACGTTTTCGTCCTCCGCAAGCTCAGGAGCTGCTCATGTATATTGTCGCTGATCATCTCAGCCCAATTGACATAATCCTTGCCCTCCAACACCAGGTTGATGTAATAAAACATCCACGGCTCAAAAATGTAAGACTGTGGGCATCCACCAACCCTGCTCAGCAACATGATGAGATCACAATATTCCTGCTTCAAGTCCTCTGCTATGATCTGCTTCGGCAACTTCGTACGAGACGGCCTCGGAGTGCTCATCCAGTGAGTGTTAATTGTGTCCATGCATCGTTCAAAAGCAGAAGCATACATACGCTCCGCTCGCTCCCTGGACTTGTAGATCATGTTTCTATGCACCGGGATCCCAAAAGCTTCACCAATGGCTGCCGGAGTGAGATTGGCAAGTACTTGGCCATCTGGTGACGTGATCGACCGGTGTTCTTTCTCGTAGCAGTTGGCGCACTCCATTATCAGCTCCGAACATTGAATAGCTGGCGGAAAACCAGCAGCTGCATATAGTCCACTTCGGACGATGTTGTGCGAAGTGACCGAAGCCCGATGACTTCCAATCCCGAACAGCCTGTTCTTGAAGGTCTCCAGGTTGACGGAGCCCAGGTTCGTGTCCGTCAACTTGCCCAACTTTGAAATAAATTTCGTCTCCGGCATGAATGTCTTGCTCAGCTTCTTGATCGTAGCCTGTCGGGAGGCACCATTGTCCTTTCCGGTTGTCCTCGCTTCAGCCATCTGCAACATAACAAACATTTCATCAGCAATCAGATTTAATAAAATAAGACATGATATAGGGGCTGCAGTTGAATTCCAGAGGCTGCAATATCTTTCACGTTTGCAAACCTCAGCTTCTTCTCTTGAATAAGTTCAAATTCCGACACTTAGAACAGATTTCTAAGTGAACTCCGATGATTTTACTTCAACCAGCAATCAGCAAATTGAACCTCAACCACTTCGTACTTCAAACAGCAATCTTACACTAGCAAGTTCGTGCTTTTCTCAACTAAACAAATCAGATTTCAGACCTCAGCTTAACAAGGCCGTACTTCTCAAGCAATGGCGCACCTCTTACTATAATTCAAGCAAATCAAATTTTAGGCTCAAAGCCGTACCTTTCAAGCAACTTCAAATTGCAGCAAACACTTTTCCTCTTGACAATGGCGTACCTTCTCTTCAGCACTTAAGGTGTCTCCTTTAACTCTCAGCAAACTCAAGCTTCAGCAAAATACCTCTCAGCAACTCAAGGCGTACCACTCTCAGAGCAAATTCGCTTTCCAGCTGTGAAAGTGAGTGAAAAACTTCTCCATTTTATAGCTAGAATTCAAATTCTAGAAGACGTTATTTTTAGCCAGTGCCATTAAACTCCACTACTCCACTTCAAGAATTCGAATTTTCCCTCTCTGATGTTTCTGACACTTGTCTCCAGTCGTCGGGAATATTATTCTTCTAGAAACTTGACTTTGACTGGCGTTTTGAATTCCTCTTCGAAAAATTTAATTTAACTTCATCATATTTTACTCACCAGCTGGAGCTCCGTCACTTAAATTCGAATTCTTAACCTCATCATCAACTCTGGAAAATTCATCTTTGAAGAATTTAATCACAATCATCTAGGCAACTCCCTTCAGACTCATCGTTCGAAGAAAATTCACTCTGAAAACTCATTTTATTTGAATTTGCCTTAGAAAATTTAAAATTCTCCCTTAGGAAAATTCATAACTTAAGCACTGATCAAATTCCTTACTGAAAAAGTGTCGGCGAAGCTTGAAAGATTTAGAAATCCATTCATCATCACGAACATTCAGTACCCAGAAGCAAATTTTCGTCAGAATGTCTCGAATTCATGGGTACCCAACGAACGGGTTCATTTAATTTTTCAATTTTGAACCTTAGAAAAATACCATTTTCATCATTTAAACTCGTTCTTCGCCTGTGATCACTCTGCGTTGCTCTGACTTCTAAAAAAAATGAATCACCTTGCATTATCATCATCTCTGACTTCATCACTGAGAAAAATTGCTTGCCTCGAAAAATTTTCATCAACTTGAAGCTCTAGGCGTATTTTCTAAGAAAAAATAATTTTCCTTAGAAAATATTTTAAAATCTTCTTGCACTTTTGAAATCTTGCCTTAGAAAAAAATTTGTTGATCGCCAGTGGAGAGGGATTTTTGATCAACTTCATTTAGAAAATTTTATATTCATCAAGCACGCCTTACTTCATTTCATCTTCATCCCGTATCACTTCACACTTGAAAAAAAATATTCATTAAAAGCCCAACGCCTAGGCAAATTTTAAACACTTAGAAAATATTTCATTGAGGCGCCTAGCACATCTCAAAACATCTCAACGCCCTCAAGATTTTTTTTTTTTTAACACCTTATAACTATTTTCCATCACACATCTCTCCATCACCCTAGGCGTATATTTCATTTTAACTCTCAACACCTTGAAATATTTTCCACGCCTAGCATATCACCCTTACTCTTGGCGCACATCACACTTAACAATTTTATTC
The DNA here is from genome assembly GCA_007258455.2 of Sequoia sempervirens. Lineage (NCBI taxonomy): Eukaryota > Viridiplantae > Streptophyta > Pinopsida > Cupressales > Cupressaceae > Sequoia > Sequoia sempervirens. Next base: position 13,755 of record VDFB02091156.1, on the reverse strand, counting down.
TTAACGCCTTAGGAAATATTCCTAACACCTTATGACTCCCTTCACACGCCTAGCAAGGTTTCTCCAAGGCCCACCACCTTGGGCGCATTCTAGCCATGAAGGAGGATAACGCCTAAGCTTTTACCTTGAGTTTACCACGCCTAGGTAACATTTTTACCCTGTTTACCATTCATATTTACCTTTCACACTTCAAACATGGGCGCATTTCCTTGAGAGAGAAGGATGGGCGCATTTCAATGAGAGAGAGGGATGAAAATAGCTTCCACGCCTTGTGACCCTTCAACTTCCGTGTTTTTGTCTTGACATGCATGAACTTGGGCGCATTTTAGCCATGAAGGAGGACAGAAAACATTGACTATGCTTTGACTCCTTGTAAGTTGGGCGCATTTTGATGAGAGAGAAGGATGGGCGCATTTTGACCCCTGAGGCGGATTTCTCATACTTAGAATTTTTCCTCAACTTTCCCTCTTTCACCTTGGGCGCATTTGGACCCCTGAACAGGATGAAATCTTGTTGACTTTCTTTTGACTTTTTCTACCTTGGGCGCATTTTGCCCTGTGTGAAGGATGAACTTGCATCTTGAAAAATTTTCTACGCCTCTTCATCAATCTGGGCGCATTTTGCCTTGCCTGCTGGACGAGACTCCAGACTTAGACAAAATTTTATCATCCTCGCCAGCATCGTGCCCTGCTATTTATAGTAAGTTCTCTGTATTCGCGCCTCTGAAGCTCGGAATGGCCTGAAATTTTAAACACAGCTTCTTCATAACCTTTTCAACCTGTCGACACTGCAACTTTTAGTCACCCTGCTATTTATAGCCTGTTTCTGAGGGTGGCTTACTAAAAATAGTAAGCTCTTGATTCTGATAGCTCCCAAGCTCCAATCGAGTTGAAATTCGGATGAGGCGATCCTCACCACGTGACCTTGCTGCCGACACTGATGCATGCAACTGATTCACTATTTTTAGCCAGTTTCCAATTTGACTTACTAAAAATAGTAAGTGCTCCGTTTGACCTGAAATTTCACCAGCAGACAGCCTGAAGAACGCTGATCGCGATGGTTTACATCGATTTTCGAAGATTTTGACTTTTGATGCCTATTTTTAGGCTCCGAAGCTGGAAACCCTAATTTGCATTGCATGCGTATCAAAAGATCTCCGTTTGCTCTTGTTTCTGCGGCATGATCAACCATTGATTTTGAATTAGCTGGGAAGCGGTATAGACATGCTAAATAGCAAGTTCCTTCTTGAGTGAATCCTTGTTTGCATGTCACACCATCATGAAGCCCTCGAAAAACCATCGGGAATCGACATGCAAAGAAAAGCTCGACATGCAAACCTAAAAATAGCTACCGAGGTGAATCACGAAAGTGGTCATCTTTCGACCTGCATGTTATATCATCGCGAAGGTCTCGAGAAACCCAGAAGGAATATCCAGACATGCAAAGAAAAACTCTGCATCTGGACCCTGAAATTTGCCCTGGAAGCCGGACTGCTAAAAATAGTAAGTTGTCCACTTTTGCTCAAATTTGGCATGCAAGTAGTCTGATGTACTCACGAATGTAATGTATTGATCGAGATCTCGAGAAAATCTTCGGTGCCGAGTTACCCAGACTTACTAAAAATAGTAAGTATCTCGGAAACTGATGAAATTTGGCTGGAAGCCTGCTGGATGTCTACTGACAACATTGCTAAGTTCAATTTTCAATTTACTGGCCGTACTTGACCTTGACTTGACCAAAAATGATGAAACCCTAATTTTAGAATTGGCCAATATCTTCACGTTTAAGCTCAATGACGACACAAACCCCCCCCGAAAGACAGACACCAGAAAAGAGACAGAGCGAGAGAGCGAGAAAAAACCCAAGCCAAAAGACCGGAACGGAGCAAAAATAAGGGGGTCCCCATCTGAATGGGGCGATGTGTGAAAAGGTCACAACAGGAAGCATTGAAGAAGTTTGGATGTTCATCTTGGCAATTCAAATTTCTCATTATAGCTAAATATTCTTGTCGGTTATATCGTACTTCATCTAGTGGTCATGGTGCAACAATTTTGATACTATTTTCAGCTCGATTTTGGGAGAAGATCAATCCATTTTGGGCTCTTGTTCATGTTCGATTGTTGCTGGAAAAATTGTGGTCTGTCAAGCATCATAGGCACTGCATTTTGCACTCCAATCAATTCGATTTAGGAGGAATATATCTGACTTGCATTTTAAGAAGAAGTGACTTCTTGCTGGGAGTGGCAGTATGTTGGTAGCTGGATTTTGATGACATCGTGGCAGCCAAGGCGTGGTTTCAAGTACAATCCAGTCGCTGTCATTACTTCCTCCGGGCGTCATCCAGGTTGGAGAATTTTAGTTGCATTTTCACTTCATTGAGTCACTGGTCCGTTAGTAGTTGTAGTCGTTGTCATACAACATCATCATTCTTGTAATCTTGCATTTACATGATAACCATATCTGCCATTGTAAGTCATTATATCACTGCCATTTAATTTGCATTGTCATTAGCATATATTGTAAATTTTCCATGTTGGAGGCAATCAGCATTGGAGTTGTCAAGCATTGTAATAAGTTTGCATTCTGTTCAATATTCAATAAAATTGGAGTTTGGGAGCTTGCATGGTAATTGTTTGTAAAAATGTCTTTGAGTGTAACAGCAGATTATAAGTGACTTGTTAGCTGCATTTTCATTTTAGTCTTATAAAAGTACTATTGCATTTCATATTCATTTCAGTCCTTAGCCTACTTAGTCTTCATGCATATTTCATCATTATATGAGTAAAGTCAAAATAAAACCATTTACCAGCTGAAAGGAGGTTGCACAACAACTATTTGACAAAATTCCTAAACATTCAAAACTGAAAATTAAGGACAAAATTTGCAAGGTTCTTTACAAATTGTTAGACTATGAAACATAAAAATTCAATTTTTTAGGTATAGATATTTTTGAGCTCTAGTAAAAAAAAAGGCCCCAAGGTTCTCCTTGATCAAATGTTATGGCCTCTAAAAGTTAGGTCACCCCAATCAAAAGTTATGGCCTTTGGAAGGTTAGCCTCCCATTTTGAAAATGTAAAAACATAGAAGACATAGAAAAGAGTTGTAAGAGGGAGTTACACTTGTTGACCAACTTATGATACATGTTACGATGTGTCCAAATGGATCTTTGAATGGAGATAATGAAGCCAAAATGGAACACCCACAAGCTTATGGTAGGATGAAGAAATATGTTATTTTTCCCTGTTGACTCTCTTGGGATTTGGATGCCATGTTTTAGGTGATTTTAGCTCATGGTTTTCTTATTACCATTTGATGGTTTCATGTATTGTTTCTCCTATTTTTTGGGTGCTTGAGATGGAGGTAGAAATAGTAAGCCTTGTAGGTATTCTCATGTTGCCAAAATTACTCCAAATCTCTAGCTAGTGATATTCTTATTGTTTTTAGTGACCCAGATAGTATGAGTTGTGAATTGAAGTCTCAACTTTCAGCATAGTTTGATATGGACTTAGGGGTGGAAATTTCATCCTGGGAATGGAGATTAGAAGAGATATAACTAACAAAAATATTTGATTGAGTCAGAGTAAGTATGTGAACTCAGTGTTAGAGAGATTCAACATGTTATGTTGCAAAAATTTATGTTTTCCTATTTCTATGGGGATTAAGTTTTCAATTGAGCAATGTCTGACTCTTCCTAATGAGATGGAGGATATGGCCAAAGTCCCTTATCCTAGTGTTGTTGTGAGCTTAATGTATGCTATAATCTGCACAAGACTAGACATTGCCCAAGCAGTGGAGTCCTTAGTCATTTCATGGATAATCATGGATGAGTACACTAGAATGCAATGAAAAGGTTCTTCAGATATTTTTGAGGTACCTCTAAGTAATCCATTTTTTATCATGGTAATTCTACAAGAACCAACATTCAATAACATTCATAGATTTGTGGCTTCAGATTGGACTTGGGATGTTGATAGCAAATAATTCACCAATGGATATGTTTTCACTAAGTCTGATGTTGTTGTCAATTGAATGACCAAGCAATAGGTTGTGGTCGCTTTGTCTACTATAGAAGCATAGTACATGTCAACTACTCATGCTTGTATGGAATCCATATGATTTAAGCAATTATGTTCAAATGTGGGGCTGAGTCCAAGAGCTTTTACAATTCTATGTGATAGTCAAAGTGCCATATGTTTGGCAAATAACCCAACCTTTCATGCAAGGACAAAGTATATTGATGTCTAATACCATTTTTTCTCTAAACATAGTAGAGGATGGGAGGGTAATGCTAAAGAAAGCTAATGCTATATAGAATAATACCATAATTCTCATGACATGATAGAGGATGGGATGGTGATGCTGAGGAAAGTTAACACTATGCAAAATATTGTCGATCCATTGACGAACCCAATGAGAAAAGAAAACTTTAGATGATGTTTTGAGTCTATAGGCCTCTCGATCCCTAGTAGTTAGTTCATAACTATTAGTACTATCTTTTCTCTTGCAAGGTATTTGAAAATTGGGAGAATTTTATGAAAAATGTTTCAACCTTGCTCCTAATATTAATATATGAAGAATGCAATTTTTGGACTATACATATAAACTCAATTTTTGGGCTATAGACTTTACTTTTGGGCAAAGAAAAAATCCTAAGTTGTTCAACATTGCTTCCAAGAGTATTTGTTGTGTATATCTTTTGATCTCTACAATTAAAAAAAGGGTCCCCAATGGCCTCCCAGATCGAAAGTTATGGCCTCCAAAAATAGGGCCCCTTAGATTAAAAATGTAAAATTATAAAAGATAGAAAAGAGTTGTAAGAGAGAGTTCGACTTGTTGACCAACTTATGACACATGTTATGATGTGTCATAAAGCATCTTTGAATGGAGATAATGAAGCTAAAATGGAATGCCCAAGTTGGTTAGTGGATTATGACAAGCTTATGGCAGGATGAAAGAATATGCTAGTGTTAGCCTATGGACTCACCTTGGGATTTCAGTGTTGGATTTCTAACTAGGGATTTGGGTGCCACATTTTAGATGGTTTTAACTAATGTAATTCTTATTACCATTAGATGGTTTTGTGTATTGTTTCTCCTAATCATTGGGTTCTTGAGATGGAGATAGGAATAGTAAGTTTTGTAGGTATTGTTATGCTGCCAAAATTACTCCAGATCCACAGTTGGTGATACTCTTGTAAAGGCTTGACCTATAAATGCATTGTAACCATGTTCAGATTATTGAATAATAAATTGGTTTTCTTTGAAGTGCGGGGTTTTTTTTCTAAAAGGGTTTTCCCCACGTATACTTGTGTTGTGATGTGATTTTATTTGTATTTTATATGTGTTTGTTCTTTCTATAATTGTAAGGATCTAAAATTTGCACACATACTCTCCTCTAAAATTAGTTTAGGAAGCATTTCCGCATACCTTTCTTTCTTTCAATGCCATTAAACTGCACCTCTTGCTATCACCATAGGTTACACTTCTTGACATTAAACATATTACATTTAGTCTAAATCATACTACTTGGAGATGAAGGGATATGCATCCTATTATCGATGTAGGGATGGCCATGCCATTTCAAACCAAGGGCACAAAAGTAAATGAATAAGGATTCAGCTTTGTTGTATGTACATATAGTCACCGAAGATGTGGGTAAGAAGATGAGGGCAGAGTCTTTGCCTGTATATGGTAGTCTCATGGCGACTACAGCTCTCTAAATATATGTCTTTTGATATTGGGTAGAGTTCTAATTAGCACTTCATATAGAAAAGAGCATTAAAAGATCACTTGTAATGACATGACTTTAACTTGTACTACCAAGAAAACAAAAAGTTCAAAATTAATCATAATCAGTCTTATAGTATTGATAAAAAGAAACATATCATACCTCAGACTCCAGACAGCTACATGCAGCTTCAAGACAAGCTTCCAATGCTCTAAATTCAAATGGCAAAAGTTTTGCACCACTTTCAATGGCATTGATCTCCAACTTCAAATCATCAATTTTTGTATTAGGTCTCTCTGGAAAAGTGTTTGCATCTGAAATGCCCATATCCATGTCACCATTTCCTCCTTCCTTTATGCAGTAAAATGAATCCAATCAAAATTAAATTAAAACTACAGGAAACAGAAGTAATCTGGCAAACTGGTAAAGTTATTGCAGTTTATTTCATAACTAATGAATTTTACATTATCAGCCCTTATGCTGTACTGCCATTTCAAGGTATTTAATGATATTTTTGACTCAATTTTTTTATCAGAGGTTCCAACATCACTAGTTTATACCATTAAATCGGTTTCTGTGTGGACAACACATGTTGCTTCACATGCAGAAAGATTATACAGAAGCTAATGAGAAAGAAAGGGGGAGAGGAGAACTCGAATACTAGTATATTCTAGAATTTGAGAAACACTCAACTATATTCCTTTAATTGTCAATAACCACCATCCTTCCTATCATATTATCTCTGCTAGTGACAAGGCTGAAGCAAGGAAGCATTTTATGATTCAAATAATACGACACATGAACCCCTACAACATATTTCTGAAGGTTTTCCCTCCTTTAAGCAAATTGATGTGATAAAGATTTTAAAATCACGTTTTCTCTATCTCTGTATCCAAAGCTATTTATATCCACAGTTATTTTCCATACAATGTGTATCTTAAAAATGCCAATTTTATGTTCTTTTAGTCCCATTTAAGCTTAGTGAGAAATAGACCCAAGAATATTCATAAATTTTCTATCCATTCGATGTTTCCTATTAAGGACCACTATCTGGTATCATTTTTCTTTGATTATTATAAGTCGTTCTGCAAATAACCTTTTCTGTGAGGTAATTTATTTGTATTGCTGGCTATGAATTAGTCTTTGGTACAATGCCCTGGTAAGAATGAAGCTTTTTTATTTGATATTTGGATTGTTCTTTGCCAAGTCCAGCAAGATTGCATCATTATCAAGGTATTCCTTTCTTCTTTTCTTCAGGTCAGAAATAACCATTCTTACACTAGTTGCCAAGGTACCTTCCCTCCTTGCTTTGTGATTTCTGTCCTATATAAAAAATTAGTGAGTACTAGTGGTCTAAGCATGCTTGGTGAGTAACTCATCACAAAACTTGCCAGATAGTTTTGGTGAGGGCTCACCAAAAAATACATGGAAAAACTGAATAAAAACACGAGTCTGCACCAAAAACTCAGTCAACATAAAAAAAGATCAGTCCTACAAGCCCCACTGTTCCAACAATTCAGAATCAGTAAGATATGCTTGCAGACAAAGATCTGATGAAGTGTGCAAAACAGTTATCATTGACTCTTTGAAGATTTGCTGCTACTGGTGACTGAAAACCCCTTTCCTACTTTTTCATTTAATGCTTCAAACGCGATTTTTATTGCTTTGGCAAACTGAGACTCATGCCTGGGTGCAAAGTCACCTTTATGCCAACATATACCTGCCCATTTGTGTGATTTCACTTCACTGCCTAGAAAAAGTATCTTGTTTGCATTATTTGGAGGCATAACCAACACTCCAGCTTTTCATTGCATGGATTTAAATGTCTTTCCATTTCTTTATCACTGTCACAAGAAATGTAAGTTGGTGCCACTTAAAACCTGCATAGTCACACAAAATAAGAACCTTTACATGGAAACTAACCTTTGATTGCACAATTTTAAGCCTTTTTTTAACTAATCATTGCTCAGTTGTACAATAGAGGAATTACTACCCCTTCTCCATGATGAGGTAATAGCAGTTGTGATGTATTAGGTTCTCACCTTGGCCCATAGATACAAAACTCATACTTTGCAATCACATTCATAGGAGTTATTTGTTCCTCATAATATTTCTGGTATACAACCTTCGCTTAATGATATTACGTGGAACTAAGAAAGCATCATGAGGTGAGGAATGCCATGTATCAATTTTGGTACTACAACAACATGCTATTCATTGTTGCGAGGAGCCCATATTTGGAGTCAATGGGTAATGCATTAATTGTAGGTAAAAAAGGGTTCAAGGAATTGAACCTATATGATTTGAGCAGGCCCTTGTTGGATGATGCTATGAAAAACATCCAGCTTGGAGTGGAAGAGCAAAAGAGTGTTTGGCGCAAAAAGGTTACACTATTTTTTTCCAATGGGTAGACAAATGGTTAGAACCACACATTGATCAATTTCTTCGTGGCTTCAATTGGATAGTCAATGTTTCTAAAGTCAATTGATGCCTCTAACAAAGTAAAAAATGCCAAGACCCCGTGCAAAATATTGAAAGAGGAGGTACTTGAAGTAAGTGGAGAGAAAGTCCAAATTGTGATTGGCAATTCAGTAACATTTGTAGCAAAGAGGATACTTCTTGAGGAGAGGCACCCTACCATTTTTTCGAGCCCTTACATCACCCTTTGCATTGATCTTCTCCTGAATTTTTGACTCGTTTTAAAAATTTGGATAACCAATCAAAATTTTCATAAAATTTGAGACTTTTCTTCTCTAAGGCATGCATTACGAGGTGCAAAGAGTGACAAATCTCGGTTTTAAGTTTATTAACCTTTGGGCTACTCTTTTTCCCCCTTTCGTTTCCGTTTTTGTCAATTTCTGAGTCATTTTTAGTGTCTTTTTGACCAAATTCGGGTTTTTTGAGCAACTCAGCAAAAGGGAAAATTTTGGCTTATAGGCAAAATTGTTAAAGTTCTTTAAAAACCCGAATTTGTTTAAGTGAGTCAAAAACCCAAATTCATTTAGAGTCTTTATTTTTGACAAAAGGCAAAATTGTCATATGGCTTCAAAAACCCGAATTTGTTAAAATCTTCATTTTTGACAAAATGAAAATTGCTAAGTCATTCAAAAAGTCCGATTTGCTTTAAGTTAGATTGCATTGGAGTTCAAAAAGCCCGATTCAATGCAATTGCATCCAAAAGGTGCGAATTTGTTAAAATGTAATTGCATTGAAGTCTAAAAAACCCGATTTTATAAAAGAACATGTTATGACTTCTTAGAAACCCGATTTTATGTTTCTATTGACATTTTACATTGTCAAAAGCTTCAGAAAGTCTGACGCCTTTCTGTTTCAAGCTATTTGAATCCTTGTTTGTAATGTCCCCTTCTCATCAGTGATCAGCTTTGCAGTTCATCAGTCTATTCCGGAACCCGTAGACTGGAATGAGGTGAAAATTAGGGTTTCTTGGGCTTGGATTTCTGTGGCATTCATATTATTTACTATTTTTAGTAAATACTAGTTGTGGCAGTTGCAGTTGTCTTTTCTTAATCCTTAGCAGTTGGAGCAGTTGTTATATTTTGGTTTGGTCTTCAGTTGGCAAAAATATTAAATTAATGGCATTTTGTTCTATTTCACTGTTGACCCCCACCTTGGCCTAAGGAGTTAACTTAAGTTGTTTTAAAGTGGGGCCATGAAGGGTACGCCCTCATCAAAAGTTTAATTATTCTTTATTCAAATATTTCCTTATCTTGAAAGTGGACGCCACTTTTATTATTTTGAATAAAGTGTAATGTTTGAAGGCTTTTTGGGACGCCACTTGAGAAGTTGACTGGTCTTTGAGAATTGGAAGAGTCTCTTGTGTCTTTTGAGCTGCTTCTCAGGCGATTGAAGAGTCTTGATGAGTTCTTATTTATTGAAGGTCTTTGCTCCAGCATTACATCCATCAATTACCTTACTGTTATGCTGTCAAAATGACTATGGACATTTTGCTATTGCTTCGAGGATGCTACCTCCTAGCCCCTTCCCAATTTCGTGTTTGAAATACAACACCTAGTTGGAACATTGCTGCTTCTCACATCAGACTAGCAGATTGAGCAACAAAGGTTGAGAATTTTGGTGAATTCTACAGTTTTGAATTTTCTGGTTTTGCTACAGCTGAAGCTGTTTTCTGTTCATATCTTGTGGAGTGATTTTTATTTAGTTATGGGTATTTGAGCAATCAAATTGTTGACTTGAGGCGCCATCTTCCACCAAAAATCAGAATTTAATTTGAAGTTGCTGATTTTATCTTGAAAAATCGATTTTCTCAAGGGGCCATACCATTTAGAGCTGCATTGGGATTCGTGCCAAATAAATTAGAGACTTTGGTGGCTGTTTCTGGATTCTAACTTGGGCGCCAGACTTGTAAGGAGCATTTGCAACTTATTTCACGTCATTCGGAGAAGAATTGAGTGAGTTATGATAATTTCATTGATTCTCACAGTTGCAGATTGAAATTTCCAGTTTACTGTTTTTATATCAGATTGTTGAAGTTCTGATTTCTGATTCATTAGCAGCTGTTAGAAAGTTAAAATATCATTGAAAAACATCTATTAATCTTGTGTATGAAGATTACTATATTTCCTATGTAATTTGCAGCTTATTCCACATTGTACAAACTGTAAACAGTAGTACTGTTCCAGTTTAATTTGCTGCAATTTCTTTCTGTTTCTTCTCACATAAGTCCCCTGGAAGGTTTACCGCCAGTGAGGTTAAATTGATTGTAATATCTTATACCCACTCATAGTGGTGAATCCCCACAGCATTGTGGATGCCCGCCGCAGCGGATGAATTGCTTTTATTTGTAATCTTTTCCCCCCACTGTTTGGTGGTAGTGTGGAATTGTTTCTCATGGCTGGTTATCCGCCTAACAGTTCATAATTTCAATTTCTTAGACTCCGTCATATGTTAGCACCTCGCCCTCAGTGGGATCTTGAGTGCACATTCTTGACGTTGAGTAGTTCTTCCATTCAAGTTCAGTTTCTTCAATTCAAGTTCAGTATCTTCCATTCAAGTTCAGATTTTTAATTTGAGGCTAACGCTAATCCAATCATCTATTGCTGGTTATTTTGTGTTACTTCTTCGAAAAAATTGGTTAGCATATTTCAGTGGTATCAGAGCAGAAGACCCTGCCATCCTGTGGCAAATTGCAGTAGTTAACTGATGAGTGAAAAAGACACTAGGCCATACACCAGAAGTCAGGCCAGAAATCAGCATCAGTTTCCGCCCGTTCCAGAGGCAGATACCTTCTCAGAAGTTCTAAGAGACCTTGGTAAAACAGTGGAAGGTTCAGATAATTCAGTGGAAGTGGTTGATCACACAACTGTAATAATGTCAGATTCAGTAAGAAGAGATAATGAAGAGAGGGATAGAGTGGAGAAGAAGTTTGACGGGATGATAGACATGATGTCCCGTTTATTATCCAAGTTGGATCAGCAAGCAGCTCAGAGTATTATTCAGCCCCAAAATAACTCAGCTGGAGAAAGTAGTGGAATAAATGGAAATAATAATAGTGGCAGTCCTGAGGTGAATACTAGAGACAGAATTGTAGGTCAGCATACTACAATTCATAGTGGGTCATCCTCTAGACCCCTCTTTCCCGTTTTCACACCAAGGGAAGAGCAACAACCAGTTGAGGCTACTCCAAACTTTGCTGATGATGCTCGTCAAGCTTATATGGAGTATGTTTCTTTACCTCTTGACTTGAGAGGAGCATGGACCTTTGATCAATTCATGAATCAAAGGAGTCGGAGAAATGGTGGTAGGAATGATCAACGTCCTCCTGCAGGCCCTAGAAATGATTTTTACCAAGCATTGGGAAAGATCACTATGGAACATTTTGATGGTGGTAACAAGTGTACAGCCAGGTCATGGGTGCAAAAGTTAGATAACTACCTCTCTCTTAGACCTATGCCGGAAGAAGATGCTATCAAATTTGCTACCTTGCACTTAGATGGCATAGCTCATGAATGGTGGACTCACGGTTTGGTCACTCTTGGCCATAACCTTATTCGCACATATGGAGAGTTTACCAATAAGCTGATTGAGAGATTTGACACCAAAGATCCGGAATTGAAATTTAGAGAATTGGCACAGTTGAAACAGCAAGGATCTTTAGAAAGTTATGTGGCTGATTTTCAGAGGTTGTCAGTAATGGTGCCAAACATTACTGAAAGAAGATTTGTAGTACTTTTTGCTGAAGGTTTAATGGAGCCTTTGAAGGGTTGGGTCAAAGCATTTGATCCTCCAACACTAGATGAAGCTATCAAGAAAGCTAGGAGCATGGAGTTGGCAGCCCCAAGGCCTAAATTTCACTCAAAACCATTCAGCCATAAGAAGGATAAAAAGTTTTCTTCCAATCTGCCCAAGAAGTTTCCACCAAGGCTGTCCGAAGAGCTCAAAGAACAGCTTAGAAAGGATGGAGTTTGCTTCACTTGTCGTGAGCCTTGGGTGAAAGGCCACCATTGCTATGGAAGAGGCAAAGTAGTTCAAATGGAGGGCTATTCTGATTATGGATCAGAATCTGATTCGTCTGATCAGCAATACGAATCAGCAAGTAGTGAAGGTGAAGAAGTTCAAGAAGACAAGTCCGAAGAGGTTGGAGATGGTAGTGCTTTTGCACAACTATCTAGTTTTCAAAAGAATGAATCTTTTAGGGTTCGTGGAGTTGTAAATTCACAAAGGATAATTGCTCTAATTGATACCGGAGCAACTCACAATTTTATTGATGAAGGGCTAGTTGCTAGAAAAGGTTTAAAGACTGAAGATTTTGATGGTTTCAAAGTAATGGTTGCTGATGGTTTCACTATGTCTTGCACAAGGAGAATTCCTAATCTATCTATGCAATTAGGAAATCATGAAATTAAGGATGATTTTTATGTGGTGGGTATAGGAGACACTAATGTTGTGTTAGGCATACAATGGCTGCGATCTCTTGGTGAGATCACATTGAATTTGCAAACCATGGAGCTGAAATTTCAGTCTAATGGAAGGAAGGTTGTTTAAAGAGGGATGTCAAATGGAGGCCCTCGAATTGTTTCTTTGAAAAGGATGGAAAGGCTGATCCGCCATGATCAAGTTCAATGGGCTGCTGAATGTATGGTTTTACCAGCTGATCCGGTTGAGGAAAAAAGGCAATATCATCCTGATATTCAAGCCTTACTTTCAAAGAAAAGCAAAGTCTTTGGAAGCTTACCTCCTGGAAGACCTCCTGAAAGAGGTTCTGAGCATGTGATTGAGTTAGAAGAGGGAGCAAAACCAGTCATTACTACACCTTATCGCTATCCAAAGAGGCAGAAAGATGAAATTGAAAAAGCCATCAAGGAGCTGTTGGAAAGTGGTTTTATTAGACCAAGCAAGAGTCCATTTGCTTCAGCAGTAGTGCTGGTCAAAAAGAAAGATGGTACAATGCGTATGTGTGTTGACTATCGTGCATTAAATCAGAAAACCATCAAGAATAGATATCCTATCCCTAGGATTGATGAGCTTATTGATGAGCTCCATGGGGCAATGTTCTTCTCAAAGATTGATCTTCGTTCAGGCTATCACCAAATCAGAATGAGGGAGGAGGATATAGAAAAGACAACGTTTAGATGCCACTTTGGGCATTTTGAATTTCTTGTCATGCCTTTTGGTTTGACAAATGCACCAGCCACATTCCAATCTTGTATGAACAAGATTTTTAGACAGCAGTTGAGGAAGTTTGTGCTCATCTTCTTCGACGATATTCTCATATTTAGCAAGTCATGGGAAGAGCACCTTAAGCATTTGGAAGAAGTGCTTAACATTTTAGAGGCGGAATGTTTATTAGCCAAAGAATCAAAGTGTGAGTTTGGGATGGAAGAACTTTTATACCTTGGCCACATTATCAGTTCAAATGGGGTGAAAGTGGATCCAGAAAAGATAAGGGCCATTCTTGATTGGCCAACTCCAAAGAATATTTCTCATTTGAGAGGGTTTTTAGGGTTATGTGGATTCTATAGAAGATTTGTAAAAGGTTATTCTCATCAA
>VDFB02091155.1:0-18693 GCA_007258455.2 Sequoia sempervirens | reverse complement strand
AGGAAATACAAGATGCCTTGTTTGTAAAAAGTAGGCCTAAGAAAAGGAGCCTAAGGGAAACAAGGAAGGGAAGGGTGAGTCAGAAGGACGAAGTAAGGTAAAGTGTTGGAACTGTGGGAAACCAGGACATGTGAAGAAGGATTGTAAGAATAAGAAAGAGAGTTCTGATTCTTCTACAGAGGAGTCCTTAGATAATAGTAATGATGCATTGGTTATTTCAGCTAATATTGTTTGTGATAACTCTTTGCTTCATGTTTCAGCAATTACAGAGAGGATAAGAACATGATGCAGACCAAGAACATGTTCAATGGGAGCAGTTGGCAAAGGACTAGATGCATTGGTAAGGTTATCTCCATGTGATTAGAGATATGTTTTCTTGGTTTAGAGTATATTTGTTATTGATGTCATGGTTTACTCTTGATATGCATTTAGAGTTTGGCATATTACATGGTTCTCTTGAGACTAGGATGTATAAGTATGTTATGATGCATGTGATCTCCTAAGAGGAGATGGTTAGATCATGGATGTCATGTTTATGTTCAAGGTTGGAGCTTTGGCATTGATCTTGTGTAGTTCTCTTAAGTATTGGGTACATTAATCATTTGCTTGATTACTTCATGAAAGTGTTGTTGCATTTGGAGTTTGGCATGGATTGGTTGGTTACAAGTTCTCATGGATACTTGGAGAAATAGGTGAGGCTAGATTTCTCTTATGGTAAGAGACATTTGTTGGAATGGTTACTTGTAAGAAAAAAAATTCAACAGAAAAGACCGAGGAGCCTACACCTTGGTTGAATGTGAATTCAACACACTCAGTGGTTTAGCATGCCTCCAAAGAGGCGGTTTGGATACAAAGACTTGGGAAAGGTATTGGTTTGTTTGATAATGGGAAGGTATTAATTGAGAAAGTTGACACTTTAATTAATGTTACAGATTATCTTATGAAACCATACAGATAAGTTCTCTTGATTTTAATCATTTTCTTGGAAGCTTCATGATTATGCAGGTTGCATTTGAAGTTAGCATGGTTTGATTAGTTGGTGCAAGAAGGCCATTGGCCTTGAGTCTTATACTTTTTTTATTATTCCTTGTTTAGAATAATTGCAATGCATAATATCAAGTGGAGAGAATGTTGGAAATAGGATGCCATTTAATTGCAAATCCTAAACATTAATTATTTCATGTATCTCCTAAGTTCTTGGAATATGTTCAACAACACTAAGATTAGGATGAGATTAATATTTGATGAAATAAATCATTAAATTGACATTTGTAGTTATTCCTAAATAATAGGAACATGTGGGTGCACACATGGTAAGGTGACACTCACCTTAAGTTCAGTTAACTATTCGGAGTAAGAGATAACACTTTTGAATGCATGTAATGATCCTAGGATTTAGGATTTGATGTTTGCATGCATGAAGTTCGATTGATTCATTCAGTTTAGTTCAGTTATAGTTAAGTTATCTTGCATTTGCATGCATGTTGGTTATTTTGAATTGCATGTAGTTAGCTTTAGTTAACTTGGAATGCATGGCTAATAACTTGAGTTGTATGTGAAAAAGGACTACCTCTCGTTAACTTGGGATGACCATTCTTGCATAAATGGTGTTGAGTAAATGTTTCAGTTAACAAGAAATCACTTGGAGCCAACTTGGGCACCCAAGATGCTTTCTTGGATTTACTCTTTTGCATGTTGAGATATTTTTGAAGGCTCAGTTAAGTAGGATTACTTATGGGCGCCAATCTTTGAGGAAGAGCTTTGGAATTATCACCAGAAGTGAAGGATGAGTTGTAGCTTTAGTTTGGGATGCCCAAATGGATGAAGCACATGTTTAGCATTGTTCTTCATGGGATAACCCTATTTGCATGAGATATGGCGTACCTTTTAGGGATAGGGCTTGAGCATTGTAATTGTAACTCATGTTGAGTTTACAAAGTTGATTAAAAGCCTATATATCTCAAGCAAGTTGAATAGAGTTGTTAGAGTTTTTATTGTAGGTTGTGAAGAAGATTGGTAAAAGACAAAAGAAGCATTCTCAAGCAAGAATTGGAGCTATTGTAATTCGAGATTGAATAATAGAATAATTCTTGGTGGAGTTTTTTCCAAAAGGGTTTCTCCATGTACATCTTGTGTAATCTTTCTAATATCCTATCTAGTTCTTCTATCAACTTTTGTCTACATTCTACAACAGTAAAATGGATTAATCAAGATAATCACCCATAAAGAATATATGTAACAAAGGAAAAGCTTATTTACATCAGAAATATTAAAGTTTTACAAAGTATTAAGCTAAGAAAACACCTCATTTTTCAACATCCCCAAGACTGATTTGGCCATTCAGGTGGTCCCCAAGGGTAAGTTCCCCAATTAGGTGGTGCCTGAGGCCAAGGTGTTTCCCATTGATTATTATTCCAATTGGGTTGAGGTCTTCAGGGAGGGTTTGGATTTTGGCCGTAGGAAAAATTTCCTCCTATTCTTTGATTTACCAAGTTGATCTCTTTCTCAACTGAAGATGTTATTTTCTTAAAATTCTTGATGGCATTCAAAATCTCACACTAGTTAGTGGGATGGCTCTTCTCACAAACTTGACAAACATCAATTTTGTCTAAAGGGAATTCCCTTAACAGATGTTTGTTTCAACACCTAGGATAGTAGATGGATAAGGTCTTAGGATTTTGTGTTTTCACCTGTATTACATCCAATGTTGTATTTAACTGAACAAGAATGTCAGTTTTAAGATTGGCTAGCTCTTCACACGGTTTTCCTATCTCATTGGAACCTTTAAAAAGAGTATACTTTCAGATACCTCCTTGAGTATGAGAGAAATTCTAACATAATTCAATGATATCATTGAGTCCTAGTTGGGACACATCTCCTTTTCCCATTATATCCAAGCTCCTTCGAGCATCTTCGTCAAGACCTTTGAGAAATATGGTCTTCAAAATCTCCATACTTATGGCTTCTTCGCCAGATCGTTTAGATAAGAAGATAAACCTATCTAGGTAGTCTTCTAGGCTTATGTCTTCATTTTGCCTTAGTTTGAACAACTCTCCTTTCCTATCACTGACTCTACAGTAACTCTGGTATTTATCCAGAAAAGTAGACTCCATGTCATCCTAGGAGGTTATCGACCCTGAAGCTAATCCCATGAACCAATGCATTACCGAGTCTTTCAAAGTAGAGGGAAAAAGCTTTAGTTTATGGTTATTGGTCTTGTAGTCATATATTTGACACAGGCTTTGAACTCAAATAGAAATTGGTCAAGGCCTTCAGAAGGAAAACCTCAAAAGGTTGGCAAGAAGGCTGGAAAAATATTTTGCATAGTCGTATCGTCATTGGCATCGATAACAATAGGATAATTAAATGTGTGTGGCGGTGGAGGGTTAGGAGCATTTCTACGGTCACTCATGATGTTGAAGGGGATTTGTTCCTCTCTAAAAATTCACTCAAATGGGAGAGGCTCTAGGGTTTCCAAAGGAATACGCTCCTCTACAACTATGTGTTCTCTTTCTGGGGTATGTGGGAAGGTCTCAGGTTGATCCTGCTCGATCAATTCTTCAGTAAGTTCTTGATCTAAGACTTCTTCCTCCATACTTGTGGTTGGTACATCATTTGGGGGGTTTTGGTATGAATCTTCCATGGGAGCCTCGTTTCTTGACCATGCAAAAAAGGAAGCCTAAGGACTATTTTTGTTCCCAAAAGAGGTATTCAGGGTATCTCCTGCTAACACTAGAAAAGGAAGTTTCCCCGACAATGGTGCCAAAAAGTGACAGGTTGTCGTTAGGTCCTATCTCTTTAGTTGAAAATGCATCAATTGTATCAACCGAGTAGTATTCGGAGGCTATATGCAATAGAAGATGTCTTGACTATCTCTCTCATATTTTCTAAGTGATTGGAACAGCTGAAATGAAACTTTAAACTAAGAGGCCACTAAACTAGAAAGTAGGAAATTATTAATCTAAAAGCATAACGATTAAACTAGAAAGCATGGAGATAATTAAGATAAGAAGCATGTAAATTTCTAAAGAGGAAATGATTGTAAAGAAACTATGAAACATCAAACTAAAAATTAATAACAAACTTAATAATTAACAGAAAACAACTTAACAACTTGAAACTAACAAGTGAAAGTAGGTGCTCCGGAACTTCAGATAACAAAACTCAAAGATTACAAACTCAACTACGACCTATAGGATTAACTTAATAGAGCTCAATACATGAAAATAAACTTCACTCACATTTATCATTTATCTAATCTACAGTCCCTCAAGTGGCCAGCTCTCAAGTGCTCCTACGCCTAGCTCATATCACATAGACTTTGTAACTTCAAGATTACTCCATTCAAGATGATTTCATTCACAATACTAATAAATCAGAATAAGGGAAAAACTTATTTTATTCATATTGAAAGTATAAATCAAAAACATAATGATAGCATAATGATATCTCTCTATATCATTGCTTCTGACGGTTATATATTTATACAAAAACAACTAACAAAATCCTATAATTCATATGGTAAAGATTACCACTAAAAAGTCTTCAATTGATTACATGGAACTATATTTTGTTGTCAAGTCTAAAGATGAGTTGGAATGAAGTAATGAGTTGATATGATGTCTCTAGTACTTGGTTTCCAAGTGCTTTTGAGAAAATTTGCTAAACAGAGTAAATTGGGTTGTGCAAGTATTCATAGTTTGCTCCAGTATTGTGCTTTGTGTTTCTTCTATGTTAATTCTATGCATGTGCAAATCTTACAGGTTATTCAAGGTTGAAATACGTTTCTATATTCATAATTTGGGTTTTTGGATCGTTGTATAGTGTGAGATATTTTCACTAGTGTGTGAGCTAGTTGTTCAGTGATGTTTTATGTGGTATGGGATAAATGTATTTGCTCCATGTTTCTCCATTGTTTGGCTTCAAGTTTTATGGATTTTGGAAGTTTCTTATAATGTTTATATCTTTATGTGTTCAAATTTTTACTTGATTTGGTGCAGTACAGAGTGAGTTTCATTTATCAGTATGCAAATAAGGGTTACTAGTTGTTCCAAGTTGAAGTGTTTGTATGATGCGAGCTTGGATGAAATGTTTGATGAATCTTAAGTATGTGGATTATTTTGGATCATGTTCGAGTGAATTATGTTGTCTATAAGTTTCATATTGATTCGAGGAAGTGTGTACTTAATGTTTTATTGCATTTTAACATTGGTGTTGACTGACCTTATGTTAACGCTACATGTGAGGCTTGTGAAGTATGTTGAACTGTGTTTGGATCTATTTGGGTCTTAATTAATGGTTTATGTAGGTCAAATTTCATTCCTATCCATTGCATGAATGTTTAGGTGGCAACCTATTTTGAATTTGTATGTATAATGACTAGTTGTCGACATTAGAGAAGGCTTTAGTGGATGAGGTCAATGTAAATAAGTATGGTGTTGTTGTGAGGTGAGGGAATGAAAGAAGTAAAAAGTGAGATATATGCAATATTGATGTGAGTGATGTGTGTGATGTGAATTTGAGCAGAGCAGTGCAAATTTCAATGTTATGGTTCCTGAAGGCAGTGAGTTGAAGGCATCCGAAATAATTAATGCAAGACTATGAAAGTGTGAGCAATTTTTGGTGGATTCCTTGTTGCATTGAGAAGTGTTCTCTATGTAACATTATTCTTCTATCTTCTTGTATTCTTTTTGTGGTAGTGAGCCCTAACTGTAAGCCTTTTTGGACAGTGTGTCCTATTCTAGCAGTGAGCTCTTCCGTATCGATTTTGCTATTACTTATATTGTGAGCTAATTCTCACTGTGGTTTTTCCCTCATTGGGTTTTCCACGTAAATTTTGTGTTCTCTTATGTATGGTTTTGTGATTTCAGTTTCCATTAAGTACATTTCATGTTTTATCATACTTGCAAAATAAGGGTTTAAAGAATACTTGTGGATTTGATTACTGTTGAGGGTTTTGAAGGTTTAATTTGTTACAAATGATTCACCCCCCCTCTCAGTTGTCTTGTTCATTTCAACATCTTTGGAGTATTAGTAGTAAAATAAACAATGGCCTTTGAGGCTTCTTCAAAACCAATGGTTCCCTTTGTTGATTTCCATGGAGGAGGACACTCTTCAATATGGATATTTTTTGGAATGTGTTCATGCTCATGAGGGATCTTACCCCCATTATATTCCTCCCCTATGGTATGCTCTTCATGACTCAGGGTTTCAATGCTCTCATTTAGGGTTTCTTCATACTCCTTTTCTTCATGTTCAAGAAAAGGTTCTCCACCTCCCTCATATGCTTCCCCCATTTTGTGCATGAGGGTTTCATCTCTAAACACATCTTTGTATCTAGTTTCTTTTCCTTCAGTTTCCTCCCCTATGTTGTCTTTTTCCTAGCCTGATGCCTCATCATCACCACATACATTTTCTTTATTGAGGGTTTCTAATTCTTTGAGGATAGGACTTTTCCTTTGTTCATGCTTGACTTGCTACTTTTGTTTATGTCAGTTTTGACTTTCTCTATTTCCTTTTCCTTTTCTTTGACCAGGGTTTGTGGCTACAATTTTGACATTAGTCATTGAACTGACAACCTCTGCTAGTCTATCCAACCTAGTTGAAGTGGGAGTTTTTCATTTTCTCTACTTAGTTGGGGTTGTCCTATCATTCTTTTGTAGGTTGTGTCATCAATTATGGAGATGACCCTCTTCTTTTTGGGGGATTATTCAACTAGGGTTTCCTCCATTTTCTTCTTTTTAGAGGATTCACTGACTAGGGTCTCCTTTGTTTTCTTCTTCTTAGATGATTAATCTACTAGGGTTTCCTTTGTTACCCTCTTTTTGGAGTGCCCTAAAGTTTAATCACTTCCTATTTCTTGGCTAACAAAAACACCCCATTCTGTTGAAAATGGAGGTAATTGTGTAGCTTAATACTTTGTAAAACTATTATACTGTAGATCTAAATGAGTGTTCATTGTTACAATTTCTTTGTGGATGATTATCTATTTATATTCATTTTACCATTTGTAGAAGTAGAAAAAAGATAGAAGTGACACAACATATACCATGGAGAAACCCTTTCGGGAAAAAACTCCAACACCAGAATCAATAGTGCTTGTATTATTTGACCTTAAAACAAGATTACAATAATTCTTTATCAATCCTTGCTTGAGATGCTTCTTTTTCCTTCAACAATTCTTCTTCACAACCTGCAATAAAATATGATAAAACTCTCTTCAACTTGCTGCAATAAATAGATAATTATGAGCCTTGAAAACTCCAAAGAGTTGTCAATTACAAAGCACAAAGCTTATCTCACAAAACCTACGCCTATTCTTTACAAGTAGAGTACTTCCATTAAAAACAATTTCAAACCAAGTCCTCCATCAATTTGGGCATCCAAAATTGAAGTCCTAACTCAAAGTTGATTACAAAGATATCTTGTAAGCTTCTCCTCAAAGTTGGCACCCAAGAATGGGCCCACTTAACTCAGCCTTATAAAATATCGTATCATGTAAAAGTGTTAACTCCAAGATGCCAACTTGGGAGCCCAAGGTGGGTCAAAGTCAATCTTTATTAACTGAAACATATCTTTCCACCATTCATACAAATATCATGCATGATTGATCATCCCCACTTAACTAAATGTATCACCTATTATTTGTCATGCAACTCAAGTTATTAGTCATGCATTCCAAGTCAACTGAAGTCAACTAGCATTCAACTGAAACTAACTACATGCAACTAAAGATAACTAAACCATAATTGAACTGAACTAAACTAAACTTCATGCATGTAAACATCAATCCCTGACTTCTAGGATCTTTACATGCATTACTGAAGTGTTATCTTTCTCCAAATAGTTAACTTAAATCAATGTGAGTTCCAACTTCCATGTGGGTGCCCCATGTGCTCCTATTTTGTAGGATCTCTTCTTGGGCGTCCCCACATGTTCCTATCATTTAGAATTAATTACAAATTTCAATTTACATGTTCATTTCATTTGAATTTAATCTCTTTCTAATCCTAGTGTTGGGGAACACTTTCCAATGACTTAGAAGATACATTAAATAATGTTTAGGATTGCAATTAAATGGCATCCTATTCCCAACACATTCTATATGAGGTTTTGTTGAACGGAGTCCATGCATTACAATTAACTTAATTAATACATGGTGAGCAAGTGAATTTTCATGTCCCTTACAAAACTAACTACATGACCATTGTAGAGAACAATGCAAGTAGTAGGGAATGTTAACCAGAATAGCATTACGTAAATGTAGCATAAGTCGAAAGTGATGGGCATAGATATACATGTGCCTTCCCTCGCAGGTGATATAGTGAATCAAAAACTTGGTGACTTCATCCCAAGGTGGCGGAAGATATTTGCATTTAGTTCCTTGGCCCTACACCATTTCAATAGATTCCCCCTCTATAGAAATTGCTTTTGTTGAAACTTGAGGTCTGTGACATGAGAGGAAGAAGAGGGAAAGAATGAGTCACCGGTTTGTGGAAGTCTAGTGATTGTAGCAATTATTTTCACTGTTACTAGAAATTGCAATCCCCTCAAAGTGACTTTGTTCTTGTGAAACCTTGCGACAAAATTTGAAGCAACCGAATCGTCAAAACCACATAATTTCCTGAAATATGTTATCCAAGAGGCTTGCCTAAAGATTTTATATGCCTCCTCATTAGCCAGGAGCTTCGCCATTTACGTGGGCTCCCTTTATGTATGATCTCCTCCCATGGTTTCCAAGTAAAGTAGGAACTTCCCTTTCCAACTTACATAGTAGCTACAGTGGCAAAAAAAGATAAAAAATAGAGATGGTTAGTAAAGGCTATGAACAGACAGTTTACAAAAGGTAGTAGGTAATGTGACCGAATGAGTTGGATGATGACGGATAATAATGATGAATATTGTGGGATTACAATTAGATTATTGGATTTAAAATTGACCTGTAAAAATAATGATCATCACGGGAATTAATCCCATGTTCCTCCCCCCAGCTTAAGGATGAACTGTCCCGTGCATGCCATGCCATTATTAAGAAAAATGAATAATACTTAATAAGTTTTAAAAGAAGAAAATAATACTCCTTGATACCAATAACCGTAAGACAAGTGGTGCTGATGTGACTGCTGGAGAGTTGAAGGTGTGTAGACCGTAACATAGGATGACGTCACGAAAAATAATGGGCGAGTGGAGAAATCCCATAGCATATTCGCAAAGATGTAGGATGAAAATATATAATGAGGCAACATGAGGGAGAAAAAAAAATGACCGCAAAAGAGGTGACTTAAAGCTGACGTGGAGAGAGCAATAGTAGCATTCGACAGACACATGAAAAGAATAAGTAGAGATAAGAGAGTGTTTGACGCAGGCGATGACAAGATTGTTGGCTAGATAAGATAGAAAAGTTAAGTCGCGCAGCAGATTAATCATGAAGAAGGCCACCAAGGAGCCAAAAAGGACATCTGGGGTAGAGAGTGGGATCCACTAGGAGCTATCATTGAGACCACAAAAATAGGAGGAAGACTGGGTAAGTGACAAGAACAAAGAAGGTGATAGAAGGGAAAATACCCAAACCTGCACATGTCCCAAAGTCATTTATAGAGTCCAAGCCACACGAAAAATACCTAAACTGACACACAATCCTCCTTGGTAATGAGGCAAAGAGGCAAGCAATGCTTGAATAGAAGAAAATCATGTACGCAACAGCAGGAGCTACAAAACTAAGGTTCTTGTTCCACCATAGAAGAGTTAGCAATAGGAAGTACCACTGAACGCACTAGCCTTTCCCTTTTTTTCATGATAATAGACTATCAATATCCCAATTTTCACCCTGTCACTGCCTAGAGATGCCAAAAAACTACTTTTTGCCTCTAAGTTTATTCAACAGTGAATACCTTCCGAAAGCTAGTTTTCAAGTATTCACTAGCCAACAATGCCCAAAGGTATTTGTTGTTGGATATTTTATTGCTTTTTTTCCCCTTTTTTCTTTTTTTAAAAAAATTATGTTAATTTATTCAAGAGAGGCAACAAGAACAAGAGTGAGTTCCTTCACCATGTCACAAACAAAAGTTTCTTTAGAAAGAGTCTGTTTGTAAAGTTTCAAACGGTGCCCGTTAATAATGAGAGTCATATGCCTCTGAGTTGACAGTGTATAATTCAACAGCCCCATTATCAAAAATGATCTTGATCTCATAGGGACCAAGCCAACGAGTGTGAAATTTCCCTTTGAAGTCTTGGAATCGACAGTCATAGAGAAATTCCCAATCAGTGGGTTGGAATGTTCGCTGACGAATGAAGCGGTCATGCCATCGTGTGTGTTGTTGTTGCACCATTCTTGCGTGAAAAAGAGCTTGTTGACACATCTCGTCCAAGGAATGGAGCTGAGTGATTCTTTCTTTTTGGGCTTCAATGAGACTCATCCCTAATTGAAGAGTAGTACAAAGAGTCTTAACTTCAAATAAAATGGGAAAAACAACCTTTTTTCCATATATAAGTTTGTATGGTGTCAACTTGATGGTCATCTTCCAAGTTGTTTGGTAGGCCCAAACTTCCTCAGGAAGTCTATCTACCCAATCCTTCTTGTGTAGTGCCACAGTTTTTGTGAGGTTATTCTCCAACTCTCGATTGGTCACCTCCACTTGCCCATTGGCTTGCGGATGGTACAGAGAAGATTTGCGGTGTTTGATTTCATATTCCTGAACCAATGTTGCAACCAAATTGGAGGTAAACTGGGGTCCCTGGTTTGTAAGAATTTCTCTTCGTATCTCTAGCATGTTTCAAATCTACTACTTCAACACATTTAGTTACATAATCCTTACAAACCATAATATACTCTTTATCCCTGAAAGGAGGATTAATTGAACCTACAAAATCCAAACACCATTTTTCAAAGGGTTCAATTGATAACTGTGGGTGTAAGGGAATTTCATCGAAGCGTGTAGGTTAGCTCATACATTGACACTTATCACAATGTTGAATAAACCTTTTACAAGCCTTGTAGATTATTAGCCAATAATATCCTGCTGTAAAAACAATTGTTCATAGTTCGTTGTGTTGCAAATTTTCCTCCACAAGGCTCAAAATGGTATGTGTGGAGTATGCCAAAGACATCCTCCTCTGCTACACAATGACACATAATGTTATCAATTCTTGTATGAAAGAGTAAACCATTAATCCAACTATATTTTCCACTAAGTCCTATAAGCTTTCGCCATTCTCTTGGAGAAAAGTGAGGTGGAAACCTGCATGTGACAAGATAATTAGCAATATTGACAAACCATGGGCTTTTTATAGAAATTTCAAAAAGATGTTCATTAGGAAGGCATCATCCATCGGAATTGGTTCATTATTACACTGCAACCTAGATAGGAAATCAACAATGATGTTTTCACATCTCGACTTGTTGAGAATAGTGATATCAAATTCCTACAACAAGAGCAACCACTGAATCACTCACCCTGTAACAACTGGCTTATTCATAAAAAAATTTAATAACAAAATGATTCGTATGTACAAAGACTTTATACCCAGTTATATAATGGAAAAATTTGTTTACCGCATATACTACAACCAAAAATTCCTTCTCGGTTACAGTGTAATTTACCTTTGCACCAATAAAATTCTTACTGATATAATAAATGGAGTAAAAGAGAGAATCTTCCTTTTGTCCAAGAACTGCTCCCATGGAATTGTCTGAAGCATCGGTATGGATGTGAAATGGTAGTTCCCAATTGGGTCCTTGTAGAATTGGTGTAGTTATAAGCTTCCCCTTGATTTATTCAAAAACTTGTTGGTATTCTGGTGTCCAAGAAAATCAACATCTTTACCTAGCAAAAGGAAAAGAGGTGAAGCAATTTTGCTGAAGTTCTGGATAAACCATCTATAATATCTAGCATGACCCAAAAAAATGCGTACATCCTTTTGAGAAGTAGGCATAGGTAAGTCTTGAATTATCTTTACTTTTTTGGGATCTACCTCAATTCCTTTTGTAGAAATATAATGTCCTGAGACAATACCTTCAGTCATTAAGATGTGACATTTCTCATGACTTAAAGAAAGATTAGTATCAATGCACCTTTGAAGATTTTTTTCTAGATGTTCCTTTGCTTCCTCATATGTATCACCATAAATAGTAAAATCATCCATGTACACTTCCACACAATCATGAATTAAATCTACAAAAATACTTAAGACAACCTGCTGGAAGGTAGCAGGTGCATTACACAACCCAAAAGGTAAGACATTATAGGAAAATTTTCCCCAGGGGCAAGTAAAGGTAGTCTTTTCTTGGTCTTTAGGGCTATACGGATTTGATTATAACCACTAAATCCATCAAGGAAGGAAAATAACTTATTTCTTTCAGGGCTATACGGATTTGATTATAACCACTAAATCCATCAAGGAAGGAAAATAACTTATTTCCAACAAGGGTTTCTAAGACCTGATCGATAAAAGGAAGTGGGAAATGGTCTTTCTTGGTAGCCTTATTAAGGGCTCTATAGTCTACACATATTCACCACTTCCCATTCTTTTTAGGAACTACCACGAACACAACATGGCAATAAGGTCTTCTAAATATGATGGACTCAAGTTGGGATTTATGTTAAGCATTTTTCGAGGTAAAATTTCCATAGCCTAAGACTGGATAGGAGTATTTATAGCTAGCAAATGGGAAGTGGATGAGGATGGATCAAAATTCCTAGATACTAAAAATGGACTATATATACAAGTGTGTGGTAATAACTGGTGCAAAGTAATGAATGCTAAATAGATTGTGAATTACTAACTAATGAAAAATTCCCAAATGGGCAATTGTCACTTATACCCATAGGAAAAATCATTGTCTCCAAAACATTATCAACCAAATAATAATTTTGCAAGAAATTATTAATAATATCGTCTTCTAATATTTCTTCAAACTCCCTACTTTGATCAATTTTCAAAATAGGTAAAGATTCTTCTAAATCACTATCAATCCATAATGGATCCTTTGTTTCCAATAATGGTTGTGCTAGAGGGTACATCGTCAGTTGCTTCATTTTTTCTCTATTTGAAATCACCATTTTATCAGACTTGCAATTAATAAAAGCATTAGTTGTGGATAACCAAGGTCTACCTAAAATTAAGGGGTATCCCCCCAGCTTAATCTTTAGCTATAAAATCATAAAATCTATGGGATATTCCCAAGACTCAACATAAATAATAGTGTCTTCAATCATACCTTTTGGTTTTACAAGGGAATGATTCACCATTTGTAAGACCATTGGAGTAGGTCTTAGTCCTTAAAGGGATAGTCTCTCCTTAGTCTCATTTGTCATTACATTTATGGTTGCTCCTAAGTCCACAAGTGTATTTGGAATAACTATATCATCAATACGTACCTTTATCATTGGGCTCCCAAGATTTTCATAGTTAGGAACATAAATCCTCCCTAACATCAAGTCTGCAAGTTGTCCAATGACTTGGACTATCTTGGGGTCCTGCTTCTTTTGTTGTTTTCTCCCACATAGTTCCTTAACTACTTTTGTATACACTGGAACATCTCAAATTTCCTATAACAAGGGAATTTTAATGTTAACATTACATAACTCATTCATAAAATCAAAACCTGATTGAGATGTTTCTTGTTGTTTTGGTTGTTCTTGCAACCTATCAAGAAATGGGGGCTTGGGTTGTTCTTCTTTCGGTTCTACTAGAGAATCCTCTACCTCTGTGATAGTTGGCCCTTGAAGATTCTTTCATGATCTTAGTTGTACACCATCAATTTCTAATGCATTGACAAGATAAGTTGGGTATCCTACCACCTCATTGTTATAGACCGGCTAAGCCACCTTATTATTCAGATTGGGTGATGGTTGTGTGGGCAGAGGCATTGCTTTCAATGGTTGAGTTGAGCTAGATGGTTGAATGATTGATGTTGGAATAGGTGGTAAGAGTTGTTGGGATTGTTGATAGGGATTTATTGTTGAAGGTGGTGGATATGAAGGAAATGATTGATATTGTGGGTATGCTATTGGTGGTGCTCGCCATGCTTGCCATGATTGTGGAGCATGTGAATATTGTTGTGTCCATTGGGGGTAGTATGGAGGTTGTTGCCAACCTCCAAACCATTTAGGTTGGTTTGGGAAAGGATTTTGTTGAAAAGGACTTTGAGGTGATGCCTGATAATCAGTTGGGAGCACTCCTCATGGTTGTGAAGGTCTCCTTTGGGCCATAAAGTAAACAGAATCATCTATATATTCTACTTCAATCATGCCTATAGGAAGAGATTTTAGAATGGTGTCCCTACTATCATCTTCCAAAGAATAGATTTTTGTTTTGTTGTATGGACATTCTTTACCATTATGCCTTTTACAACAAACATGACAAAAGACATCAAGGGATTTTTTGGCCTCCTCTTGCTTCCTTCTTATATATAGGGTGTCTATTTGTTTACTCATGTGACTTAGTAAGTTATTCTTGAGATCCTCAAGTAATGTACCCAATTCTTGTTTTGTAACTCTAGATGTCCCTCCTGGAGAGACATGCTTCTTGACATACCCCCTAGTTGAACGGGTGGACCTTGAATAGTTCTTGCACACATCATAGATATCATCAAACCTCATTTTATAAATATCTCCTCCACCCATAAGATTTAAAGTATCCAAACATTCATCTCTAATCCCACTAAGGAAGAACATTTTTTTATAATTTCATGGGTCAACCCTATGCACCTGGTTCTTTGTAGACTAAATATGAAACACTCCAAATAATCTTCTAAAGTTTCTTCCTCACATTGTATGATGCAGAATACCTCATCTCATGTTTCCTTGGTCCTACAGTATTCTTGGTATTTTTCCAAGAACTTGTTCTTCATATCATCCCAACTATGAATGGTTTCTTGTCCTAGTCCCATAAACCATCTCAATGTTTCATCCTTTAGAGTAGCCAGAAACAATTTCAACTTTTTTGCTTTAGTATGATAGTCGTAACTATGACATAAAATGTCAAATTAAAAAAGGAACATATTGAGGTCTTCCATAGAAATACCTCGACAGATGGGAAAAGTTGAGTGTGGTATGTTCTTCATAGGGGCATCCTCTTCTGGATGTGAAATGGGAAACTCAAAAGTAACCGGGTTGTTGTTGGCTAATGCTCTCTCATTGTTATTGTTGTTTTTTTTTGTTGTCCATAGTCCCAAATTCCCAAGGAGTGTAGAAAGTTGTGAATGGTTTAAGGTCTCTTGGGGTCTAGCTTTGGAGCTCATAAGATTATCAGAATATCCTAGCAACCCTTTTGAATGAATCTTCAAGCAACTCATGTTGGACACTGAAAGGAGACTCGAAGGTGGACTCAATGACACATTTCTCGATATATGGTTCAGCTAGTTTCTTTTTGGATGGGATGTTCACAACTAATGGTTTTAATTTGTTTTGTGATTTTTCTTGTTGCAAACTTCCTTTATCCTTCTTAACCAATCTCCCTTTACTATCTATACTATGATTCATGCATCTATATGATATATAATAAAGAAAACTAAGGTTAATTACCTGGGTGAGGTCGACGGTCACACAAACTTTCGCCTTAACGCACTGGTCCTAACTTAATTCACTAGACTAATAGGCCTTTAACACCATTCCCCTACAATGATGCCAAAATGTTTGGACAAAACTATGGATTGATATTAAAGATAAATTATCCTTGTAATTATATCAAATTGGTAAATATGCTTAGATCAATCCTCTGGAATTTCATAGTAATTTTCTCAATTTTTTCCTTAAATGTCAATCCAAGGATCGTAAACTTGTGAAAGGTGTTGCGATAGTCTACCTAAAGACTAAAAATAGTGAATTAAGTGGAGATGAATGCATCTCACACTCTGGAGAAGATTTAAGCTAGCTTTTTTTTTCTATTGCAACAGGAATTTATAGTGCGATAGGTATAGTGCGATAGGAAGTTCACAATGTAACAAATATTTCATAGTGTGACAAGAAGTTCACAGAATAGAATAGAACAAAATAACTTATAAAAGTAGTGCATGTAATTGAACAATAATTAAACTGCTGAAAACCTTTTATTCTTCAAATAAAAATCTGATAGTGAACTAATCACACCAATTACAAAACTAGAATTTAACAGTGAATCAACCATGTTAGCCAAGTATCAAAAAAATTTGAACTTAAAAGGAAATTAAATCATAAACTGATCACACCTCATGAAATACATTTAATGGAAAATAAACCACACAACATATAAATTCTAACTAATTCAAACACAAAGCAACGCCACTGAGCATCCCGAGAGTAGGCCCTTCCTCTGGATCACAAAGCGAGTGAAAGGAAATCAATTACGCTAACTCATTGTCATGATCATCCAATTCAATTCATTCCAACCAGTCATACAAACAAAATATACATTTGTTCTCTATTATCTATATCCCATACAGTCTAACCCATAACATATTTATATATGCAATTTCTTACTATTGTGGCCTATAGCTAACACATCAAATACAATAGACTAAGATTCAAAAAATTTATGGTTTGTTATGGACAATGGCCAACAAATCAAATGCTAATAGTCTTTAGTTTGGCCACAAGCCAAAAACCCAAAACAACATTAAAAATAATTTCAAAATGTAATGCAAAAATAAAAGTGAACAATTTCACAACACATTCAGCCCATCCTTTTCCTCTCCTCGTGTCCCATGATCCTTAAGAGTTATCTTCCATATGGCTGGTTCCTTTGACATGATTAGTTCCTGTCACAATTCAATCAAATTAGATTATTATCTCGATAATTTAGCACTTTAGAGGAATTCTTCAAAACATATTAAATATTTCTTCATTCTCATAATAATTAATGGCAAGAAAACCTAGGAAAGGGCAATAAAATGAAGCAAAAAGGGCATAAAAATTGGACATGTTTTTCACCCATCAAGTCACAAAGGTGCATAATGGAACTTTAGGTCTAGAAGGGACTTTAAGTACATGTACAATAGTGCATGAGAAACCCATAGGCCTAATGTAGGCAATGAGGGAGAAATCAGTGGGAATCAAGAATTTAATGGGATAAAGGAGTTTGGAACTAAGTGCAAGAGTGGAAGGTTCCTCCATGGATTTGGGGTCCAAGAGGTGGAAGGAAAACACATTATGGTTTAGGTTTGATAAGGTAATGAGAACTTGGGATATGGAGGATGACTCAAGGATCACGACTGAGAAGGGACTTGGGGTCAAGAGAGACTAGATCAAAGGGATTACGCTTAGGAGTGAACTTGGGATAGAGAATATGGGAGAAAAAAGTAAGAGGAATGGAGATGTGACTATTAGGCCAATACTAGAAGTGGGAACCTTGGAACTAAGTTCTAAGTTTCAATTTATCCTGAGAGGGTAGGCCCAAGAGGAAGAGGTCACTAAGGATTAGAGAAGGATGAATGCAAGGTCGTGAAAAGGAAATGAAACTTGGGAAAAGGTAAAGAATTCACATGGGCCTCTAAAGTTTGAGGGGAATTAGGTGTTAGGGTTCAAACTCTTGGAGGAAATAGGGAATGGAAAAAGGGATGTTGTGAGGAGTGAGAGTCTAGAAAAACTTAGGACTTGGGAAGAATGGGAAGGAGTTGCAGGTTTGGGGATAGAAAGGGGACTAGAAACAAGGAGATAACAAGGATAGGGATGTAGGGTGGATCCGGAATCAAGGACTTGGTGCCAAGGTCTATGGTTCTCTTAAAGGTTAAGTTTTTATGTGATAAGGAACAACAAATGTAAGGATTGGGGGTCCAAAGGTTTCAAGGAATTTTATAACTTTGGGACAAAATGGATAGTGAGGAATGAGGTGTTGAAGGGAATGGGGACCTCATGAATTGGTCCCTTGGTCTTAGTTCCTCCTAGGGGTTCATGCTGGATGGTAAAAAATAATATGGAGAAGGGTGGGGGTAGATATTTGGACATGCCTTGAACTTTCTTAGGGGTTCAAGAGGTTTAAGAAGTCATGAGCCCCTTGAAAATACATCTTAATTGCATCCAACAAGGCCATTGGATTCCTTTGAAGTTGTTATGGGTTTAGGGAATTCATGAACCTTGGAACACCGTAAACCTTTTCTTCATTGGTGATTTCAAAAAAATGAAATATGTAGGTGAGTTCAAGAAATCTTTAACTCATCAACATTCCATAATTAGCCAATTTCTTATCTTCTTGTCTGAGATTTCATGAGTTTTTGAACCTATGTCAAGGAGTTAAAAAATTCTAACTCTTTGAATACATTTCTTTCCTTATCCTTTTTCATTCTTTTCTCTTTCTTTTTTTCCCTTTACATGCTTTTTGCTTCCCCTTGAACTATGTTAATTAGTTCATGAAAAAATTAACTCATCGATAATACATCCTTTTATCAACATTTTTGCAACATTTTGAACCTATTGGGAGTTTAATAGGTTCTCTAACCTTTGAAAGTGTCAACACTAAAACACTTAGTATTTTGGAAGCTAAAAATTCCCCCCAGCATAGAAAATTTAGGATTTTTAACATCTTAATCACTTTAGGGGGTAGGGGAATAGAAAGATGCCACACTTAGGAACAAATCAACGAAGGGAATGGGTCAATTAAATGTTTTTAATACAAATATCTATGATGAAAAATAGGGAAAGCACATAAAGAGGCAAATAACTGGCCAATTTTATAAATTGTAAGGCTTGCGAAACTAGGCTCAAACATTAGCTTTGGTTG
>VDFB02091153.1:0-18698 GCA_007258455.2 Sequoia sempervirens | reverse complement strand
GCTTGGCATTGCTTCTTGCTTGAGATATAGCGACTAGTGATGAGGTAGATGTAGTCGAGTGATTTAATGTGAGATTTCTGCATTTTAGTCTTGTGTGGCTTTGTAATTCAGTTTAATGCATATTAGAGGGATTCTAGAATTGCATTTTCCTTACAGCAGATTGTAGTTTTCATTCATAAATCAAAAATACCAAAAATTATCGTTTTGGGTACTGCATATTTCATTTTGTCTAGGAAGGGCGCCCCTCTGTGTTAAGTTGTAGATTTTTTAAGAAAGCATTGGATTTTTAAAGTAAAATCGCCCCTCTTGCTAGGCCGTACCATCTGTACTTTCTTGGGAATTGTGTCATAAATTATTAATGGTTCTTTGTGGGGGTTTTGCAGTACAAGTTTGGTCGCCATCCTTCTAAGGGTGCTTTGCATTTGATTTCACGTCAATAGGGTTAGAAATGAGTGAGATATGATCATTTTTGTGTGGTGCTAGGTTGTTGGTTTACCTTTTAAAAGTGCAGATCTGTCTTAAACTGAATATTCAGTTTGGTGTTTGAGTGAAGTAAAGGGTCTTGGCATTCTTGTTAAGCAAGGAGAATCCTCTTAATTGATGTACGTTGTATTGTTCTAATTCTATGCTCTTGGCAGGCGATTTCTCTTCATATTGTAAGTTGAACAGTAGTACTGTCAGCAGTTTTCTAATCTTGCTTATCATGTTTTGTAACGATTACTTTACATTCTAAAGTGCTTTGTAATTCTTTATATCTCTGCCTCATGGTAGTCTATCTCCACTCTGGTTTGAAAGCACATTCGGTGTTGAGTTTACTTTCAGGATTCGCTTATTTCTTCGACTTGTATTGTATTTAGCATTCCGGTTATATAGTTCTTATTCCATTAGACAGCACATTTTGATTTGAGTTATTTCTGTACCTTTATAGTTGATCTTTTCTCAATTGAGGCGCGTTTCAGCCCGCTTCCTAAGATTGTTAGAGGGTCGCCATTTTTAAGATCCTCCTCAATTGGTGTTCACACCTTGCTCCTCACACGCGATCCCCGTGTACATTCTGGTTAGAGTTGCGATACCACTAAAATATTCCAAACCAATTTTTTTCAAATTTTCAATAACAGTAAGCAATGCAACACACATCTGTTAGGGTTAGCACTTAAACCAAAACGATGCGGAATTCAACTCTAAACAAGAATGTGCCGATGACGACAAGCATATGGTCAAAGGATCTCAAAGCAATGCTGAATAAAGAACTCTAACCAAGAATGCGCCGGATGATGATGAGCATATGGTCAGAGGATCCCTATCTTCTATTATGCTGAAAGTAAACTCAACACCCAGAATGTGCTTTCAAACCCGGAGTGGGAATGGAGCTACCATAGGGCGGAGATGTAAGATATTACAATGCAAATCAAAGTAAATAGGCGGCAAGCCAGCCTCTTCCACTTATCCAACGGGTATTACAATGAAATAACAGAGAAGAAGTAAGATTGCTGATAGTACTACTATTCAGCTTACAATAATTAGAGATTCGCCTGCCAAATACATAGAATAAGAAAGTCTAACCATGCTGCAATATAGTATAATGTCTCCTCAATGATCACAAATACTTTCAACCCAAACCCAACTCAAAAGATAGATTTTACGCTAGCTGATATGACAGAACAACAACTTAATATGCATAACCAGCAACCCTAGAATCCACTAAAATGCTCACAACTCACTCAATACTTGCCAAAATGACATGAGACTTGATGCAAACGAAAGATAGGATGATGACAATGAAGACTAGACAAAGAAACAGCTGACAAATTGAAGTATTTTTTTTTCTAAACACTTGCCAGACAAAACATAATGGTGCAGCCTCAAGAAATGTTCTACCAACAAGATAAAATCCAAGACACCTCTAAAAAATCTGCAACTTGGCATAGAGGGGCACCCAAGGCTAGCAAATGCATGGGTAAACTACCCAGAACCAAAATAAATTCGTCCAAAGACTTATGAGTATAAACTTCAATCTGCAATACAAAATCAGCAACTCCAGATTTTGATTAAAATGCAAGAAACTGAACTACAAATGCAAAACAACTTCTACAATGCAAAATCTCACTACAAATCTCACTCAACTACAATCTAACTCTCCACTAGTTGTTGTCTTTCAAGCAAGAAGTCGAGCCAAGGCTAGGAGGCATTCATTCCTCGAAGCAATTCGAAATACCATTCCGGCAACATAACTTTACTCAAGACATCATATACTGAAATGAAGAGAAGAGGTCTCCATTTATAAGCTCAACAAGGAATCTCCAGAGACTTCTAGAAAGTGCACCCTAATTCCAATTTGAATTTGACTTCAATTTCCCTCCAAGAATAGGCGTCCCACTTTCAAAGCTAATTTTGACTTTTATTTAAAATTTATCTCCTCAACAAAGTTGGCGTACCTTTCTCCTTGTGCATTTTTGACTTTAGAAATATCAAAATAATTCCCCATGAGATGACCACCCTCAAAGTCCCCCTTTTTAAAACAACTTAAAGTTGTAACACTAGACCAAGGGGTCATAAGATGAAAATGAAACATTATTAATTTAAAATAACTTATCTCTCCAAAATGAGCACCTTAAAGTCAAAATCAATATTACCAACTGAACTGCCAGAAGAGGACAGCTTGCTGAGCTAATGCTGACTAGACCATTGCTAAAAATAGAATTTACTAAAAATAGCAAATTTGGAAAGTTGCTCGGATCAAAGTGCATGCAACACCATTGCGAAGCTTTTTGAAAACCCAGAAAGAATCCGCAATCCAAAATCCCTGACTCCAAGCTGTAGCCGTCATAACTTACTAAAAATAGTAAGTCCAGAAAAGTTGCTCGACGCAGTTGCATGTCATACCTCTGCTTAGTTCTTTGAAAACCTTGAAGGAATCTAGAAACCAAACAAATTCAACACGAAACCCCCTAATCTTCAAAGGGACTATCAGGCAGCCGACGAAAACCTGCTCGACACCACCAAAATATACCGGTCAATTTTTTTTTGTTTTCATAACTGCAAGTTACAAACAAACATCCGCTATGCTGGGCTCAAACCAAAACCATGCGTTAAAAGCACCCCTAAACCGGTAATGCACACTAGATCCCCGATGCAAGTGGCAGCAGCAGCATTGGT
This sequence comes from Sequoia sempervirens, assembly GCA_007258455.2. Lineage (NCBI taxonomy): Eukaryota > Viridiplantae > Streptophyta > Pinopsida > Cupressales > Cupressaceae > Sequoia > Sequoia sempervirens. The sequence continues at coordinate 15,542 of VDFB02091153.1, read as the reverse complement.
CAGAGGATCTTAAAGAAATGCTGATACAAAGAACTCTAACCAAGAATGCGTCGGAGAACGACGAGCATATGGTCAGAGGATCCCTACCAACTAATGGGCTGAAATAACTCGACGTCAAGAATGTGCTTTCCAATCCGAGATGGAATGGGAGCTACCATATGACGGAGATGCTAAGAATTACAATGCAATTAAGGAAAATAAGTGAGAATGTTGAAAGTAAACTCAACACCCAGAATGTGCTTTCAAACCCGGAGTGGGAATGGAGCTACCATAGGGCAGAGATATAAAGAATTACAAAGCACTTCAGAATGTAAAGTAATCGTTACAAAACATGATAAGCAAGATTAGACAACTACTGACAGTACTACTATTCAGCTTACAATATGAAGAGAAATTGCCTGCCAAGAGCATAGAATTAGAACAATACAGCGTACATCAATTAAGAGGATTCTCCTTGCTTAACAAGAATGCTAAGACCCTTTACTTCACTCAAACACCCAAAACGGTCCAGCATCCTTATTCTCAAAACCAAAACCTAGCACCATTACCGGGTAAAAAATGATCGATGGTCTCACTCCATTTAACCCTATTGACTTGAAATCACAAATGCAAAGCACCCTAGAAGTTGTGATGGCGCATCACAACCGCAATGAAACCCCACAGCATCCATTAATAATTTCCTTCTCGGCACACCCCAAGAAAGTACAGATGGTACGGCCCAGCAAGAGGGCCAATTTTACTTTAAAAATCCAATGCTTTCTTAAAAAGTCTACAACTTAACACAGAGGGGTGCCCTTCCTAGACAAAATGAAATATGCAATACCTAGAACGATAATTTTTGGTATTTTTGATTTATGAATGAAAACTATAATCTGCTGTAAGGAAAATGCAATTCCAAAATCCCTCTAATATGCATTAAATTGAATTACAAAGCCACACAAGACTAAAATGCAGAAATCTCACATTAAATCACTCAACTACATCTACCTCATCACTAGTCGCTATATCTCAAGCAAGAAGCAATGCCAAGTTAGGAGGCTTACATTCCTCGAAGCAATCCCACAGCCAATATGACAGCATAACATTCCTGTAGACAAAAGATACCTCGAAAGAAGAGAAGGAACCTCCTTTATAGAATGAAGAGAAGACTCCGGAGGCTTCTAGAAAGTGCGCCCTAATCCCAAGCTGCTTTTAGGTGTAAACTTTGACCAAAGCTCTTTCTTCAAAATGGCGTACCTTCCTTGAGAATAATAAATCACTTCTCTTTTTTAAATAAAATATAAACTCCTTCAAAAAGGCGTCCAATTTCCCTTGAGCAATTATAACTTTAGAAATATTAAAATATTTCCTTCATGAGAAAAATACCCTCAAAGTCTCTTTCTTGAAAAACAACTTAAGTTATAACACTAGGCCAAGGGGTATTTTTAAAATAAAACATTTTGACTTAAAATAACTTATTTCTCCAAAATGAACCCCTTAAGCCAAAAATGAGAATTACCCAATGAACTGCCAGAAGAGGAAAGTTGACTGAGCTGATGGTGACTGGACCACTGCTAAAAATAGAATTTACTAAAAATAGTAAATTCCTGAAGGTGCTCAGAATGCCAAGAAAAACATACCACTGCGAAGCTCTCTGAAAACCCAGAAAGAATCCGCCATTAAAACAACCAACCTCGAGCAAAAGCAACCTCCAAAACATGAAACCCTAATTTCACCTTCCAAATAGCCTACGGGTCTCTGGAATAGGCCAACGGTCAACTAGAAAGATCATGCTCGAGAAGGGGACATTACATGTTCCTTGGATTTGAAAGCTTGGTCCTTGATTGGTGTTTTAGTAGGATGGAGTAGGTCCTTGAAATGATAGGGTAGGTCCCTGATTAATGTTTGAGAATGTAGGTCCTTGTAATTTAGGAGTGGGCCCTTGGTTGGTGTTTTGGTTTAGTATTCTTCGTGGGACGATGTGGATTTTCCTAGATTTGTTTGGTTGATTTTGATTTGATGAGGGTGTGCTTTGGGATTGGAATGATGGACCTTGATTCATGTTTTGAGGTCTAGGCTTGGGACCTTGGTGTGTATTGTGAAGTAAAGGTGTGGGACCTTGTGATGGAGGACCTTGGTTTGTGTTTTGAAAAAGAGGATTTGTGAAGGTCTTACCCATGGAATTTGATGAGCTTCCAAATGTGAAATTTTGTCCTTGTGTTGTCACATGAGTCATCTTGTTTCCAAGTGCGGAGATAGTAGGGATATGTGTGGTAGTGGTTTCCATGTGTGTTGTTGTCCCAAGTGGTATAGATGACATTTGTTATGAAGATGGCATCCCTAATGCAAATGAATTTTGAGTATCTCCCTCTATAATGGTGAGACATCAAAGCCTTGAGGGAGTTTAGCACCCTTTTTGGCTAGTGCATAGAAGAATCTATTAGGATCAACACCAACAAGCTCATCAACCATGCGTAAAATACTTGGATCTTGGTAAGCTCTTTCAATCTCTTCGAGAGTCATTTTTTTGTTGAATTTTTCTAGACTTAGATTGTCCAATGTAGGGTCTCTTTGTGGAGTAGATTGATTTGAATTTGATCCAAAGTTGGTGTCATGATGTGGACTATAAAAGGGGTAATTTAAGGAATCCATGTCCTTTCTTTTAGTTTGTGACCTTGTTTCAACCATGCAAGACTTGCAAGTTGGAAGGTAATTCAAGGTGATAATAAAGCTAAACTATGGCTTTTTTGGGATTTTTTGGTTATAAGGATGAAAGGTGACCATGCAAGGATAATGATGACCAAAGGATGAAGCTAATGGATGCAAAGGACACCAAAGGTAGACTAATTAATGATGAAGTATAATGATATGGAGACTAAATGATCAAGGGTAGTGATGAAACTAAGGCTAAGATGAAATTAATCTATGTTTTTTTTTGTTCTTTTGGGATAGAAGAATGCAAAGTGAAAGTTCAATTTAAGTCCAAGACTAAAGATTGATGCGATGATAATGAAGCTATGGTAAAAGGGTATGGTATGAATCTAAATATCACTAGAAAGATGATACTAAGTGTAGACACATAAAAATGGCCTCGACTTGCAAACCATATTTTCTATGACAACCATGCTTCTCCCTCACATAATTCAATTATTTAATCATGTCCTAATGTCATAATTATTCCTCCATGATTATTTAAATAAATAAATTACATTTATTTATTTAAATACACCACTAATTAATCCTTATTCCCTCCAATTATTTAATAACAATCTCATTTATCCTTCAATCAAATAAACTTATTTATTTAACCCACTTTCCATCCCACCAAATAATTATTTACTTCCTTTTGTCTCATTCCCATTTATGAATTAAACCATTATTTAATTCATAAGTCAACCTTTCTCCATAAATTAAATAATTTCTATTATTCCAACTACGTCTTTTTCTCCACCATTGATTTGATTATCTCCATTTAAATCTCAACCCTTCATTTCAAGGCTTGCCCTAACCCTAATGATCCTCATCACATTGAATCCTAGCCATTGATCTTAGGGCTTTACCAACTTCTAATCCTAGCCATCCATTTTCAATTTGGAATTCTTTAAAAGGCTCTCTCTCAAGTCATTTTAGGGACACACAAGAGTTATATACACACAGAGCTATTTTCAGGATGCTTGAGAACTTGAGTACTAAGCAACCACATTACTTCAATATTTTGCTTATCTTTTGCATAGGTTATAGTTGCACTTCAAATCTGAGGGTAATTATACAATTGGTAGCAAGATGGAGAAGGCCAATGGAGGTCAACCAATGGAAGCTTGAAGACAAGGGGACTTTGTTTCATATTATTATGTTTCTTTCTTTCACTGTTCTCCATTGTTGATTGGGTTGAGTTTATTATGTTATTTACAACAAATCAGCGAAATTCTTACCCTAATACATTTGGTGAATCTGACAATTTTCTCATAGTTTCTTTTATTGATAAAAGAAATCGAATATGATGAGTCTGTGTGATAAGATTTTGGATTTTGTCATATAACTCTCAAGAGATTTTTTTTTCTCTTATTTAGTCCTTGATTGATTCTTCAGTTTCATTTTGCTACTTTGTGCAAGCAGAGAGCATATTAGCATAGGTTGATGATATAGGTTTAACTTTTTTAATGACATTTTGCTTGAAGTTGCTAAGGCCTTTTAATTGAATCTGTTTTGTGCATGTCTTGCAACCATTACCTCATGCGGCATTTTGCATGCTTGTCATTACATTACACTAGAAAGATTGTGAGCTCTGCAAGATAATCGAATTTACAACTTAGTGACATGGACTTTATCGGTTTATATTGTGAATGGCTTAAATCGAGTTAAACATGTGATAAGAATACCAAGACAAAAATCAATTGTCACTGCAAATCGCTGTGGTTAAGTTCAAGCTTCTATGTTTAGCTTTTCATTTCTTCCTAATTACTCATAGCTTATTTCGTTCTTGTTTTCTTGCTTCTTTGGATCATACTCGTCATCTTCTGAGTCATCGGATGGCCAATCTTCGCCAAATCCAACATGCATATTTTCCCCATTAGCCACTTTGGCTACTTCATCAAACACTTCCTCCCAGCTACTTTTTGCGTACCCAAATGAGCATTGTGCATATTTTCAATAGCTGAAGGTGGATCCAGACATTTTGATGAAAGCCACAGTTGCAAGCTTCGTCGCATAATACTATTGGCTGGAAAAGTATCTTGCTAGCTCCGTCACATTCTGAGAAGCTTATGGTTGAGCCAAGGTGATCTGAGACTATTGAAATATAATACTCTGCATGGTGAGGAACAAATGGCTCCATAATGAATGTTGTTATGGGTTCCTTTGCACCACCCATCTCAATCTCCTTGCCCAAATGTTCTTTGAAAAAGGAAGCAACCTGAGCTAAGTCCAGATTTAGAGCTACCAAACCACTCTTTCCATGCTTTCCAAAAAAATATCTAATTTCACTACCGGTTTTGTAGAGGACAACCATGCTTCTCTGTCAGCTAACTCATTGAAATTTGTTGATTTAATATGAAGTTGTATTTTGGTGAGTCTCTTCAGATGCTCCTTCAATAGGCGCTTGGAATCATACTCCCTAATTTTCTTCCTTGCCATTGTTGAAATCTATTCAACTGGTTTGAGCTTTGAAGTAACAATAGTCATTGGCATTGACATTGGGCAACTAGCTATGCTCTGTAACAACCTTCTCATATTTGCTTTTTGAAACCCAGAACTTCGAACAGATTCATTTCTCTCCATTTGTTTAGCAGCGGCGGTGGCTTTGGCATCATTAGGAGGATTAGCAGGTTGATATCTTTTGGTTGCTACGCCCAGCTTTTAACAGCATTTATAGTAGTCAACAAACAACTCTATCTTCTTCACATAGAAGCCATGTGGATGCATTCGGCACCAAAAGTTGATTAAACACAATGAGTGCATTCATGTCAGCACCGACAGTTGATTAAACACGTCGAAAGAAGTTGGTTTATCTATTTTGGTAATCCATTCTGGATGGACTTTACTTTTGTATCCGGTTATTCCACCATCCACCTATTTTGTTGCGCGAACGATGGCTTTAAACACTTGTTTATTTCATTTTAAAATCCTGATTTTAGCTTGATTCTTTGACCGAACGCTATCTCTTTGTTATTTGATTTCTGAATTAACGCCAATCTGACGGATCTGATCTTGAATGGACCGGATCTGATCTGTCTTACTTCCTTTCTGCATTTTATCCTTAATCTTAATTGGCCTTTCAGAATTTCCAGCTTCAAATAGATCTAGACGTTTATTTCACCCTGAGTCTTTTGAGATTTTAGACAATTCAACTCTGCGAAATTTCAGATTAATTTCAGATTGTGATTTGACCTTAGAATCAGAATTCTAGCACCTTTGACAGATCACTTTTGGTGTATCCTAATTTCAGTAAAATTCCTGGATTAGATTTTACTCTTTTAGCAATTTTAATTTAGTGGAATTTTGTTAACTTTAGGACAAATCAGTTTCACTAATTTTACTAGATTTCAGATTATTTTACATTTTTGAACATTTTTTCCTTAGATTAATTACCTAGTAAACCTAAAATGTACCCTAGATTTAGACTAATTTAGTACCTTGGATTGTGATTTTAATTTAATAATTTGAATTTAGTAAATTTAGAACAGATTACTTTTACCAATTTAATTTAAAGTAAATTATAGATTAGATTTCATTTTAGTAATTTCACTTGTGTACTTTTGTTAACTCTCAGATCAACCTAGTTTCATTAATTTATCAAACATGACTTTGTTAGTTTAGATTTAAGAATTTTAGATTTTCAGAATATTGTGATTTTTTTAGATTTTTAGATTGAAAAATTTAGAATTTTAGATTAGATTAATTTGTGATTCTCATTAAATTTAATTTTTTTAGATTAGACTAATTTTGATTAATGTTTTTCTTTCTATTTTATTTTTTTGGCTAATCTTTGACCTTTTTGTAGGTTTGAGCGTTTGCGATTTGAAATTTAAAACCTAAACTTTCATTTGTCAAAGATTGGAGGCCAAAACTACTAATCGTGTTTTGCAGGGCTTTTGCTTTATTTTGCTTCATCTTGCTTGCCTTTTTACATTGAATGATTAGTGGGCCTAAAAAGAACTTGAGTGCTTGAATTGACATCATAAGCAGGTTTAAAATTTACAAGTGCTTGCATTGTCTTGTGGTTTGCATTTTGTTTCTAGGTGTGTATGCTTTTCTCTCATGCCATTTGGCGATCTTGAGAATCAAAAACACCTTTAGACATTTTGTATAACCACCCACACATTTGGATTTGGGCATTAAAATGAACATTCTTGTTTTCACTTATGTGTAACCTCGATTCAATAATAGAAGTATCATCTCCCATTGCGCACTTGTGTGATCCTAGGTGCAAGAGAAATTGTTATTGACTCTAGGAATTGGGCCTTCCTTGGTGGGAAAAAGTACTCACCCCAAGGCGACTCAAACCGGCAATGAAGCTCTTTAGCCGAGCTACTCCTACAGACATACAAATGTGAATCCTAATGGAAAACTTAGGATTACGAGTGCGGATGTGTCACACAGACAAGTGAATCCCCATAAACCCTATGGAGCGTAACCTCTACAGGCTGGGATTTCTCCTTATCAGAGCTAATCTTGCCTCATGTGTGGCCACTCGAATGGGTTCCCGAACTAAAAACTTTTTGTGTAGAAGCCAAAAACCCTATTTATTCACTAGTGCAGCAACGGTAATTGCCAAGGCATCCACATTCTCGTAGTTCTTAGTAGAGGTGAAGAGCTTTCCATGGGATATTTATGGGGGCTCAAAGCTTGGTTGACCCAAGAAGTGAGTGCAATGTAAGGGGGAGCCTGTGTGGCCAAGCTTCTAAATCACCCGCTAAGAATAAGTGCGGTTGGGGAAACCCACGTGGAATCCAAAGAATATAGTCCTTGTCAACCCTAGGATTGTGCTTGTTTTCTTTGTACTTGATTTCAAAACATTCAAAGATAATGAGTTTGCCAAGTTTTTTCTTCAACAATGAACAAATAAACATCCTTACCAATCTAGAAAAACACATTCAGACATAAACAAGTTCAAAAATCAGCCAAAAATTGCATAAAAACTAGACACTGTTACCAACTGCAACACATATGAGACTTTCTACAATGCATCTGCCCTATTAAAACACCTTGACACTTAGAACAACACATTTTCCTATGTTGCACCGCATTTTCTATCTTGTACAATGAATTTGACATTCTGAGCCGCATTCGAGACGCTGTGCAACACAATCACCTGATAAACTACTTTTGCTATCAAAATCCATTTACTTCCCTACGCAATGCAATTGATCTGTTAAACCGCATATGTGACCTGGAACAACGCATTTGTTAAAACTGAGATGCATTTGACTTACTGCAATGCATTTGTCACTTGAAACGACATAATTTCCTGTCAATTTGAAAAATCTCTGTCACTGTCAAAACCTGAGACCAAACATTTCCCAACTATTTTCAGACACCTTTTTTCTACGGTCTCTATTCAAAACCAGAAAAAAAATTGCTCAAATCCTCCTTGCATTTTTAGTTTGCATTTAGTTTTCCATTGTACTTTTTAGTTACACCTTAGAATCCACCATCATTTTTTAGCATAAATAACCTCATAGGTCCTCATTTTATAGACTTTAGAATAGGTAAACTTTTCATTCTTGTTCAAACCTTTGCCTTCAAAATTAGATTGTCTTTGGACTTGGTCAAAATCATCCCATTTTTAGTCTTTGTCCTTTTGTGAGATAATTCCAACTCAAAAGTCTAGTTTGGAATCTCACCTTGTCATCTTATCATTTCCTTTAGTCCTAAAAATAGTCCCTTGGCAATTGAAATTAAGGCATTGTCCACACCTTGAGTGCTTAGGAAACCTTTCAAAAAGTCTACTAATATTGAGTGCACTTTGGAGCTCCTTGCATTTACATTAGAACACTCTAGTCTTCCACATCCTCATTTTAGTCCTCATTATCTCCATTGCATTTGACATCCTCATTTTAGTCCTCATTACCCTCATTGCACTTGGCATCCTCTTTAGACAATATCATCATTGCATCCCCTATTTCAAAAAAACACCAAAAACATAGTTGCATTGTCATTATTCCATTCCTTATTATAAAAATCCAAAAGCATAGTGCCATATCATTTGCATACATAGGTTTGATCATCCTCCATCCTCCACCATTTGAGCAAGACTTATATGGTTGAAACAAGACTAAAAAGAAAAAGGAGACAAATGGACCCTTTCAGACAAGGCAATAATTTTTATAACTTTTCATATGACATGAACTCAAACATGGACATGGGGGCACCTTTCTTCAACCCCTTTAGTGACATGAACATGTCATATTCCTCACATAACCCATTTGAAAATTTCAAATGAAGACATGAAAATGGAAAAGTATTTGTGGAAGACCTAGAAGCAGCTGCACAAAATCCTGTCGTAGCTTCCTTTGTGGAAGAATTAATCCTGCAAGACTCAGACAAATACCTAGCCATGCTTCTAGACCAAGGGGCTAGGTTGCCACGAGGGTTTGAAATTAACACTTTTAGAGCAGCGTCTCCTAACCATACCACTCAAACAAGTCAACCCCTATCCACACCACAAGAGAATGCAAACAACACCCCCATTGGTACCACCACACAAAGAACCACGAACACCATTAACACTATTCCCATTGGCACCACCACCACCACTCAAAACACTTCAAATGTGGCCAACACAACATCCATTGGGGGAAAATTAACCCTAGCCAATGCCACATCACATTCAATTCCACAAAAAATATCCACAATTCCATCACAAACTGTGGGAGCTACCTTTGGGACTTCAACTAGCACAATGGGGACCAACACCTCAAACCTCATATTTGGATCTTCATCTAGCACCATGGGAACAACATTGTCAAATCCTTTGATTGGATCCTCAACTAATGCCATGGGAACAAATTCATTACACCCCTTTAGAAGGAACAAGAGACGGTTCACTCTTCAAGGACCCCAACCAAATGTTCACACTTCATCACATATCAATACCAACACCCATATTCCCCAAAGGAAAAACACAAACATTCCACATGGCCACATTTATCAATTTGAACAAGGCAATCAAATACCGCAACACATGAGTACATTTGGGCATCAAAACATTTTAGGTTGGCAAATTCCACAAATACAAACGAACACCACTAGCACACACATCCCTACATATACATCTCACATCCATACACAACAACAACAACACATTCCCATGCAAAACACCCAATATCAACAAAATCCAAATGTACCACACATGTCTCAACAACAATATATCCCAAATCAGAACATCCCCTCACAACAAGTGGGAACTCATGGGATACCTATCACTAGCATGTGTGATGCCACAAACAACCCCATAGTGGATGCGCTCACAGCTCAACTTGCAGCTTTGTGAAACAAGTGGAAAACCTACAAATGTCCAACAAAAATGCCCACACATCATATAACCTATGTTTGTATCCATTTGACACGAACTTGTACATGCCACCATTCCCACCAGGATATGTGGTGCCCAAATTTTCTAAATACAAAGGAAAAACTAATCCCATCGAACACATAAGAGAATTCACAACCAACTGCATGGACGTTTCCTATGAACATACTTATCTGATGAGACTCTTTCCTAGGAGTCTCGCGGGTCACGCACTTGAATTGTTTGCATAGTTACCTAAAGGAATAAAATTGTGGGATGAATTAGCCAACAAGTTTGTCAACAATTATTCCTATAACATTGACACAAACATCGACATTGCCTCATTATGTAGACCTACTCAAGAAGAAACAGGTGAGACATTTATTCCATTTTTCCAAAGATGGAGAACTTTAGCAAGTCGATGCCTTGTGGAGATACTGGAAAAATAAAAGGTCACCATGTTTGTGCAAAATCTTCTTGGACCACTTAGATATGGCTTACAGGTCCATTGCTGCAACACTTTTAGTGACCTTATTGAAAAAGGAGTTCAACTTGAAAAATCCCTAATTACCAAAGGAGAACTCAAATATGGAAACAAAAACACAAACCCAAATGCTCCCAATGACAAAAACAAATACTGGATCAAAAATAAACATATCACTAATGATGGAGTTGTTGACGCAAAAGCAATAAACACAATAGGTCTTGCAATCACCCTCAGAGGAATTTTGCAATCACCGTTAGAGGAATTTCATCCCAAAATGCACTGTTGACCACACCGACACCCACCGCACATGCCATCCAACACAATCCTGTCAAACCAGACCAAGGGCAACCTCGTCAAACTAGACAATTTCCAAAGAGACGCACATACACCCCCTTGGGTGAACTAGTTGAGGTTGTCCTCAAGAAGCTCCTTCAAAACAATGTTATCACATTGCAGGAACCTAAAACCTATGACCCTGGGTAGTTCAAGCCATCATGGTGGGATGATAATTCATTTTATGATGATCTGATTATCATCCGGATAATAGGGCATAAAATTCTTCTTGTCGACAATTAAGAAATCTCATCACGAGGATCTTATCAGTCGGCTCCATTGGAAGTAGACAGTCAATAATTTCCTTCAAACATAGACCATACAATTCATAAAAAACCAATGCAAGATCATGGTTCAAGAAAACCCTCTACGTCAAGGACAAAGAATAATAAAAATTGAGCCAATTATGCTCGCACCACCTTTGACTATTCCAGTGGACCCATCATTAATCACCTTCGAGCTGTTGATGAACATGTCAATACCGTCACCATTAAGAAGACACAGGAGTGTAACGTTACCACCCGTCGGGGCAAAGTGACAATAGCTCGACCTCCTCCTAGATATCCCAAGATCACAATAGTCAGTCCCTGTGTTAAATAGTCCCAACCCAAAGGCCAATTTAATCTCATTGAACAACTAGACAAACTGCCTGCCCAAATCTCCATACTTGAGCTACTCCACATCTCACCTACACACAAAGCCATACTTGACAAAGTCTTGCAGGAGTCTTTTGTACCAAATGACATTGATGTCAATCACTTCGAGGCCATGGTCAGATATTTGAAACCTAGACTATTCCTCACCCAAATCATCTCACAATGATGCCCTCCATATTGAGGTTTTCATCCATAAGCATAAAGTTAGACGGGTCTTGGTAGATGGCGGAGCAAGATTGAATATCTTCTCTCTAAAACTGGTCAAATCCTTAGGATTCTCTGATGCTTCTATGGATGCAACCAAAGTATTGTTATAAAGGAATATGATGATGAGGAATGATCTTCAAAGGGCATTATCACACTTCCCATTCGTGTGGGGCTGGTCATTACAGATACAACATGTTGGGTCTTGGATTTGGAACTACCTTACAACATATTGCTTGGTCAACCTTGGATCCATGCCTTGAAGGCCGTACCATCCACTTACCACCAATTCTTGAAGTTCCCTTTTGATGGCACTAAAATCACCATACCATGAGATCCTAACCATTTCTAATACTGCACCAATTTGAGAGGTATTTCCAAACACAAAGTCTTAATCAATCAAGAAGCCTCAACATCCATCACTTCCAAATAAATTGATCCATCCACACTCACCAAACCACCACATCCACTCTCTCAACCTCCACCATACCATCTTCCACCATCAAACCAAGTACTAACCCTAATGTCAAGATCTAGGACCAAGGGTGTAGAGAATACAAGTTGAACACAACCTACTGCATCACAAAAATACCCAAGTCACCAAAAGTGTATGGTCGACCTTACTTCAAACTAGAGCCCAAAGAAAATTTTAAAGTTCCTCTGAAAATGACCTTAAAAAAATGGGGAGATGTGAACAACAAGGACATTGAAGACATCAGATTGGATCTACAAGGACCTAGAAGACCTGTCCCCATTACTGGTATAGATATATGGCAAAGGCAATGACATAATGAAGGCACAAGGCTATGATGGAACTAGTGACCTTGGGGTAAAAAAAAATATAAGGAGAGAACCTATAATTTTTTCTCGAAGACAAAAATATCTGGGGCTAGGGTTTGAGCTAATCAAAATTGACGATCAAGGTACCCATGTACTTTAGGGTGAGAGCGTGAATGTTTCTGAGCATGACGAGACAATGAAAAATTCCCTCACCGATTCTAAATCCCACGAGTGGGGATTTGGTTTTGAAAAATCCTTGAGTGATTATGACCTTAACAAAACGTTCCTCGAACCTGAAGAGCCCTCCTTTAAGGAAAGATTCAGAAAAATGTTTAAGATTGCTCAATCACAAGATCTTTCTAATGACACCCCTAAAGTCCCAAAGAAAAGAGAAGAATGGGTCAGAGTCTTTTGGCCTTGTGGGGACGACAAACCTAAATCATCATTTGAACCTACTAGACATAATTCCACACCATCATCTGAACCTATTGACCACAAGTACGAGCCACCATCTAAACATATTGATCCTGATTCCACCCCATTTGTCCCTTATTTTGACAAAGAGTCCAATTCCTTTGAATCCAATGAAGATGGAAATTGGATGGAATCTAACTAGGAATTTGAGGACGACAATTTCGTCTTTACACTTTCAACCTCCATTTGCATGCTTTTCTCCTCATCCCCACCCTTTTCCAATATTGATGATGGTATCTCCCCTATATACCCACAACTCATTGATTGGGATCAACAAGGTCCACCCATTATGGACATCTTTCATAATGACAAATCCATTGTGAAATTCATGGGACTTCATGAAGGGATACCAAGTGGGGACCATAAGGCTGGGTTCACAATAGATCTTAATTGTGCAACATATTTTAGGGAGACTGTGCAAGCCTCTAGTTGCAAAAGTAGTAAACATAAAAAGAAAAAGAATACGTCTTTAGTTGAAAACCGCAAGGCACCTTCTGATGACAAAAGAATAAAAATAACAGACATATTTGAGGTGAAAAACTCTCTAGAGTGCGCAAGGATGGAGGATTAGAATTTCTTCCTTTCAACCAAGAGAGATCAACAATGTTAATTGAGGACACAATGGAAATTAACATAGGCACATCAGAAAATCCAAAAATGGTTCTTGTGGCAACATCATTGATAGAAGAAGAAAAGCCTGAATTTTAGGAGTTCTTTATAGAACGAAATATTAACTTTTCATGGTCTTATGCTGACATGCCAGGATTGGATCTAGAATTAGTTTTGCATCATCTTCCTTTGCTTTTAGACACTAAGCTAGTCAAGAAAAAATTGTGTAAGATGCACTCGCAAATTTCCCTATTAGACAAATCTGAACTTAAGAAGTTACTAGACACATGATTCATAAGATCAATAGACTATGCTGACTGGATTTCAAATCTTGTTCCTGTTACTAAGCCAAATGGTAAATACACATACGCAAAGACTTCTATGATCTAAACATGGCATGCCTGAAGGATGATTTCCACTGCCCAACATAGACATCATTGTGGATCTAACAACAGGGTACGAGTTTTTGTCCCTCATGGATGGTTTCTCTAGATATAATTAGATTCACATCATCCCTGAGGATCAGCACAAAACAACATTCACCTGTCCATGGGGAAGATACTTGTTGCCCAGTTTTTGTACACACGCCCCACTGAAAGCAGGGACCCTCTTTCGGTTTGGTTTTGGTTTGTTGGCCCTTTCATTTTGAGGTTTTGTCTTACTTTGGCATGTGCTAAAATGTTTATTTTGAATACCTAAGTGATCCCCCTAAGTTATTCATTGAAGATCTTTAATTTTGAGCTAAGTCGGGGTTTTCACTAAAGTTCAGGACTTTCCACCTTGGCCGGATTTTCCTGGATCCTGTTCGGACTCTAGCTGAGCGTTGTCATTCAGAGATGTTCGGTCTTCACGGATTTCCCCGTGGGCCAGATTTTTTCGGATTTTGTCTCGTCGTCGAGTTCCCCGTTCTTTGCTGACTGTCTTATCAGCGACATTAATGTCGTCTGTACCTTTGGCAAGTGTTGTATTTAATTGATTTTGGATGATTATTATGCTATTATGCTTATTGCTTGTCATCATTTGAGCTGAGGAGTGCATTCTTGCGAGTGCTGGATTTGGATTTGAGGCATTGGGTTTGCGAATTTTGGATTTGAGTGGTGATTTCTTGTGCATTCCTACCCTTGCTCTTTGTGGACACCATTGAATTTTGCATTTGTTGATTTTGAGATCAATTTTTGCTTCATAGTGGTATGTTTTTGACTACCTTGCTTTTAATTGATCATTGCAGATAATGTTTTGATGTTATAAGGACTTTTGGTTTTGAATTCCTACATATTTGATCATTTCATGCTAGGGTTGTCCAGCATTGCTTTATTTGTCATCTCCCAAGTGAGTTTTGAGCTCCTTTGTCTATTTTCATTTTGATGTATCTTGCTTGAGGGTTGTTACTAATCCCCTAGTCGAGGATTGGAGGTCAAAATATTTAATTATGAGCTTGTCTGTACTTTAATGGTGGACCTGTAGGGTTTGACTTAGGGAATTGCCATTTATCATTAGCATGC
Organism: Sequoia sempervirens; assembly: GCA_007258455.2. Classification (NCBI taxonomy): domain Eukaryota; kingdom Viridiplantae; phylum Streptophyta; class Pinopsida; order Cupressales; family Cupressaceae; genus Sequoia; species Sequoia sempervirens. The sequence continues at coordinate 509 of VDFB02091153.1, read as the reverse complement.
TCTCGAGTTGGCTTGGAGTGCTGAGATAATTCATGGAAAACCTGTATCAGGCTTGTCCTAAGCTTAAATCTTTGAAATTCGTGATCGATCTGGTGTTCTGAGCGTAATCATGATTTAACGCCGATGTTCGGGTTTTGTCCTCAGTCCAGGATTTTTTAGTTTTCCTGATTTCCTCTGCTTTTCAAGAATTCGTTATCGCTTCAGAGTTGCATATATTCCGCGGATTTCCGTTGACCCTGGATTTTTCTGATCTCCTCTGTTTTCCCAATTTCCTTTTAGTTCCCAGAATCTGCATGCTTTTGGAGTTTGACCTTATCCATGGATTTTCGTCGACTCCAGATTTTCCCAAGGTCCTTGGTTCCCTATTTTTTCTGGATTTGCGAAGTGTCTTTGCCTTTGCGGAAATCCGAGTCTAGCAGATTTTCCAGAAATTTGGTGAAATGTAAAGAGATATGGAATAGCATGATGTGTTGGTGATTTTTATTGCATTTTATGCTTTATCCATGCTA
>VDFB02091152.1:0-12353 GCA_007258455.2 Sequoia sempervirens | reverse complement strand
TTTTTTAAGGATTTTTTTCCTTCTTTTTTTTATTTTTGAATTTTTTTCAGGATTTCTTTCCTTTTTTTTGTATTTTTTTCAAGACTTTGAAAAGATTGTACCCTCTGAAGCATTTAGGTATAAAACTTGCGAATGTGCATACTGTTGATAGGATCACTAAGCAATTCACCTTCCAGAGTAGATAACTGGTATGCCCCAGATCCATACACATCAATGATAATGTATGGACCCAACCAGTTAAGCTCAAATTTACCCTTCTTTTCTCTGTCTTGTTGAGTGCGAGGATTTTCACGAAGAACAAGATCCCCAACCTCAAATGTACGTGGTTTCACTTTTTGATTATAACTTCGACACATCCATTGCTGGTATGCTCTAAGATGATTGAAAGTAGTTTGTCCTCGTTCATCCAACATTTCTAACTCCTACAGATGGGAAACTTGATATTCTTCATCACTGATTTGATTGTGCAAAGAGATGCACAAAGAGGGCAACTTGACCTCGATGGGAAATATGGCTTTAGAGCCATAAACAAGGGCATATGGGGTAGCACCTGTGGGACTGTGAACACTCGTACGATAAGCCCATAGTGCATGATTCAATTGAATATGCCAATCTCGACCAGCTTCATTGATTATCTTTTTAAGAATTTTGAGAATGGTTTTGTTAGAAGCCTCAGCCTGGCTGTTACCTCGAGGATAGTAAGGTGTGGAAAAATGATGTTGTATATGGAATTTCTCACAAAGTTCACGAACATCCTAATTTTTGAATGGATGACCATTATCTGTGATGATGGATAGACGAACGCCATAACGATATATGATGTAGTTCAGTATGAAGGTGGCTATTTGTTTACCAGTGATATGAGTGAGAGGAACAACTTCAATCCATTTTGTGAAATAGTCATTGGCAACGAGAATGAACTTATGACCATTGGATGAAGGTAGATGGATCTTGCCCACAAGATTGAGTCCCCACTGATAAAAGGGACATGGTGTAGCAAGAGACTGCAATTCCTGTGTAGGAGCATGTATCAAGTCTGCATGTTTTTGACACTGCTTGCATTTTTTAACAAACTAATAAGCATCCTTTTCCACTGTAGGCCAATAATAACCCATACACAAGAGTTTCTTGGCTAAGGTAGGACCGCTAGAATGTGCCCCTCATATACCTTCATGTACTTCTTATAAAGTAGTTTTGACCTCATCGTGCTCAAGACATCTGAGTAAAGTACCATTGAGACCTTGGCGGTAAAGGGTATCGGCTAAGATCACATAGAAGGAATCTTGACGGATAAAGGTTTTATGAGATTTTTTGGATAGGTTTGATGGCAAGGTGTTATCTTGAAGATAGGTATAAATATCCCAATACCATTGGGAATTAGGACCAACAATGAGACAAATCATTTTAGATTGTGGTATATTGTAAGCAGGTTCGAAAAGAGGTTCTACCAGAAACTCACAGTAAGTGACATTACTTGGCATTTCTACAAGTGAACCAATTGTTGCCATTGCATCAACAACTCTGTTGTTATCTTGAGGAATCTGCTTAAAAGAGATTGATGTGAAATAGGCCTTGAAGTCATCCACCATTCTTTTGAAAGGCATCAATTTTTCATCTTTTGTTTTATAGTCATCATTAACTTGTCTAATCACTAGTTGAGAGCCACCAAGAACATGCAACTCAAGGATCTTCCATTGCACAGCTATACAGAGCCCAAAAATTAATGCCTCATATTCTGCAATATTGTTGGTACATGGAAATTGTATCTTATAAGCTTTAGGTATACAATCCCCTTGCAGAGTGACAAAGAGAATTGCAACACTAGAACCACCTTGTGTGGAGGATCCATCAAAATATAAAGTCCACAAATGTGTAGATTCCATGTTGAAGATTGATTCATCAGGAAACTCTATAATAAGAGGATGATCATCTGTCACAGGAGCATTGGTGAGTTGATCTATGATAGCTTGTCCTTTGATTGCTTTTCTTTCTATGTACTCAATATCAAACTCACTAAGAATCATCACCCATTTAGCTAATCATCCTGTGAGTGTTGCTTTGTTCAAGAGGTACTTAAGAGGATCAATTTTTGTAATGAGCTTTGTCTAGTGTGTAAGCATGTAATGTCTTAGCTTCTGTGATGCAAAAACTACAACAAGGCATGCTCTTTCAATAGGACTATAATTGAGCTCGTATCCCACTAGAGTACGAGTGATGTAATAGATTGTACATTCCTTTCCTTTAGAGTCATGTTGTGCCAAAAGTTCCCCCAGTGCAGTGATGGTTGTGGATATATATAGAAGTAAAGGCTTGTCATCTATAAGAGGTACTAATAGTGGTGGTGTCATAAGATATTCTTTGATTTTCTAAAAAGCTTGTTCACACTTGTCGTCCCATCTAAATGAAACATTCTTGTGTAACAGATGCTGAAAGGGTTGACATTTATCTGCAAGTTGTGCTATAAAACAACGGATAGACTGAAGTTTTCCTTGTAATGATCTCAACTGACTAATATTCTTAGGAAGAGGCATTTCAAGTATAGCATTTATTTTTGCAGGATCTGCTTCAATTCCTTTAGATGAGACAATGTATCCAAGGATTTTTCCAGAGGTTACCCCAAAGGCACATTTCTTTGGATTCAGTCGGACCTTGTGTTGTTCTAATCTTGTGAAAATTTTATCCACGATCGCTAGATGTCCCGCTCTGGTGTAGGATTTTCCCAACAAATCATCTACATAGTCTTCCAAATAGTTATGCATCATGTCATGGAAGATAGTGGTCATTGCACATTGGTAGGTAGCTCTGGTGTTCTTCAACCCAAAGGGAATGACATTCCAACAAAAGATTCCCCAAGGACAAGTGAATGTTGTCTTAATTTGATCTTCAGGAGCTATTTTAATTTGATTGTAGCCTGAGAAACCATCCATGAGGGATACCATTTCGTGCCTTGCTGTCAAATCCACTATCATGTTAATGTTTGGAAGTGGGACGTCATCCTTAGGACAACCTTTGTTTAAATCTCTAAAATCTATGCAAACTCAGATGCCCCCATCAGTCTTTGAAACTGGTACTAAATTTGAAATCCAATCAGCATAGTCAACAAGTCTGATAAATCCCACATCTAGCAACTTTTGTAATTTAGCTTTTACCAATAGAGGAATGTCTGGGTGCATTTTTCTCAACTTTTGTTTAGCAGGTTTTGCCCCTGGTGGCAAAGACAAGTGATGCATTACTAGATCTGGATCAAGTCCTGGGATATTTGCATATGACCATGCAAAGTTAACTTGTCTTTCCTTGTAAAACTGTATATGCTATATTCTCTCTTCAGGTGTTAATGATTCTGCTAAATGAATTATCTTTGGTTTTTCTTTTGTGCCCAAATTTGCTAGTACTGTCTTCTCCACCAACATAGATGATTTTTCATGATATACTGCTAAGGGAAGTGTGTCAAGCCTTCCATCCTCGGGCACCCCAGAGACATTTTCACCCTTGGATACGTCCTTTATTTTTACTTTTGTGGGGTCTAATAGAGCCGCAGAGCAGTTTTCACTAGAAGACCTAATTATATTTTTAATAATTTTGTGACTAAAAGGCTTGGCACTCCCCCCAAAATAAGCCGCACTGTTGAGTTCTATGATGAATCTTGCTTTATGATCCTCAAGAGGTGTGTCTTCTCGTGCTCCTAGAAATTTTATGATTTCCTCATCATTTTCAAATACATCCAGTTGTGATGGTCCCTTCTGATCAAAATCAATGAGTTCAGGGTGAACCAAGGGTAAAGAATCATGATTTGAGTCAATATTTTGAATGAATTCAAGGGTACAAATATTATGATCGGGTTGAGGGGTAGGGACACTATCATAGTCATAAATGTCATTGAAGTCATCAATGGCACTTTCCTCATTTGTCTGTGTAGAATTAGAGGACTCTACTTCCTTACTTGAAGCACACGCGGTACTCAAGGTCTTATCTTTTAGTGCATCATATCCTAAACCAGGGACTTTTTGCATACGAGTAGGTTGTATTGGTTCCAAGATACCCTATTTCTGTAAGCCAAGAGGACTTTTACCATTATATCCCATTTGTTTCATAATATCAAATCCTTTACCATATTGTTCAACAAGTATCTTTATTTCAGTCTATTCTTTTTCTGTATCTTCATCTTTGTATAACCATTTTAGGAGATTAGCTTCTTCTATTTCATTATAAAGGGTTCCCCATTTTTTGAAAGTAGTTGATTTAAAAATCATTGTTGTATTTTCATTTGATGTGGTCTTAGTCATTTGTGGTTTGACATAGGTGTGCAGAGATAAAGGTAGCTTTCCAATGCAAAGGGAATGATTCAAGGTATATTCTCCTACTCCTTGTTCTTTTACTTGTATTTTGATCTCGGTTGCATTGGATTTTGAGGAAGATGCTTTTAAGGACTCAGGATCAACATATGCTTGGGAAGGAAATGCTTCACGGTTGCTTGGGATTGTGATTTCAATTTTAGGGCTTAGATTATGGCAATACATGAAAGGGTTTGGATCTCCTCATATTGCGATTTCAACACCATTATGGGGGAATTTAATGCACTGGTGGTATGTAGAAGGTACTGCTTGCATTGCATGAATCCAAGGTCTTCCAAGGAGGATATTATAGGTCAGTGGGAGATCAAGGACTTGGAAAACCACATCCTTTACCACAGGGCCAATTCAAATTTATAGAGTAACTAATCCTTTAGATGAGCGTTCCTCTTCATCGTAATCTTTTTACTTGGATCAACTGCATTTTCAGAGACCCTAATTTTGTGATCAATTCTTGAGTACAAATATTAAGGCCTGCTCCTCTATCTATCAAAACTCACTTGATCTTAACATTATGGATGAGGAAATCAATGTGTAAAGCTATGTTATGTGGTTGTCGAAGGGATGAATCATCATTTTCAGTAAAAGTTAGAGTATGAGGAGAAGTGATGTGTCCCACCATAGCTTGGAATTGATCTACATGTAGGTCTGTAGGCACTATAGCAATAGCAAGCGCTTTATCTAAGATAGCTTTATGCTCAGGAGATAGGCATAGTAGCTAAAGTATAGAAATTTGTGCAGGTGTTTTTCCTAAGAGCTCTATGAGGTTGTATTGCGAAGTGGGTGTAGCAGGTTTTGCATTAGGACCTTTAAGGGTAACAGTGCCTTTGAGGGTAGTAACCTTGCAAGCAGGGTCTTTTCCTTTTATGATGAAAGTGTTGACATGATTAGCGACCTCACGTTTCCCATGACCATATGGGTACTATATTTTTACCATGACTCTTTGGATACCAGTTGATGGTTTCTTATTTTTATTTTTTATATGTATTAGATGCATGGAATAATGGATTGTAAGGTTCAGTTTAGGTACTCTAATAGCATCAAGTTGCATTTATACAAATAAGTAGATTGTATAAATTATGTTTAGTAATACCAATTTGGGTTTCTTTAGGGTGGAATTTATTCTTGCAAGAGTTTCTCCATCTATATCTAGCATCTATATGGTTAATATCTTATAAGTTGGTTGGTTCCTACTTTCCTCTTTATTTCATTGATAAAATTTTATTGGCTTAGTGAAATTGTAATTGGATTAAATCTCTATTTAGTTAATCTTTCTATTATGATGTTTATCTTATTATTTCAATATGAAAATATGCTCAAATCACCTATAATCCTTCATATGAATTCAATATAACTTGAATTTATTTGCATAAATTATATAATAATTTTTTGAAAAACATTTATAGATCTAAATAGATTTTAGTACACATGATATCACACAATAAATGATCTCCATCTATCAATATGTGCATCTCAATAGAGCTAATACATATAATCTTTGTGCTCATTAACACCTGGATTAAAGATCAAAAGATTAACATGATAGCCAAATTACTTCTAAAGAAGGATATTGTAGCCTTAGGTAATGATATAGTTACCTTTCATAGTTGATGAGTTCCAACAACTCCCCATGAGATAATTAAATGGCGTGGACATTCTTAAGAGCCTTATCCAAACTGTTAAGAACACTATTCAAGATCCTAAAGAGTAAATGTCGTGTGAATTGCATGAATGAATCTCACAAGATGTCAAATTCCATCTATGCTAAGAAAATTCATTGCTCGAGGAAGTTGTTACCCCAAAATATAACATAGAAAAGATGTGGAAGTAAGTTGGTTTGACGAAGATCGATAAATAGAGTGTATCAATTATATCTACAACTAAACTATATCTCCCACAACTTGTACACTACTTACATTACAATATCTACAATTTCATCATATATTTATATGAACATGGACTAATATTCATTTTGGGAAATTGAACATTTTCTTAGTGAAATTTTCCTTTGTATTCTTGCTTTGGTTGAGATTTCCTTCTCTCAATAAGCTCTACGATATTTGTTGCAATTTGTTCCAGAAGCTCTCCTTGATCTTTGCAACGCACACAATAAATGTTTTTTAAAATTATTTCACTCATATTCAATTTAATATTCACAATTTTAATTATAAGTAAAGTGACGGTTAAGATGGTAAAAAATGAAATAGGAGCAAACATAAACAACACATTCTATGATTTGACTTATTTATGTGGTTCATATAAAATCACATTAATTTCTCTAATAAAACATATGATTTTAAATAAATCACCTAAACAAATCAAATATTAAAATATACTATTTAAACGAAAATTTAAAACAGAAAATTAATTAAAAGCTTGAGCAATTAATCTCATAATGTAAGAGCATGAACTAAGAGAAATAATGTTTTAAAGTCCAAGCAAACTAAGAAATTACCAATTTTCTCTCACTCACATTTGAGGTATCAAAAGAAATAGTCTCAATAAAATGAAATTCGTTAACTGAAACAAACAAGCAAGAAATAATTTTACCCTCTAAAAATATAGCCCCGAATATATGAAACCTCATGGAGTGCTTTCTTCCACTCCTGAACTGTATGTGTCTCAAAACTCCCAGATTGCTCATGCTTTTGGAACGCTCGAGCATACACACCATCTGCATCTTTCATTCGAAGCTCCGAAGGCTCAACTCCACAAAATACTGGTATTATGGGAGCCCCAATTTTGAGGATCAGATTCAGCTCTTTCAAGCACCACCTCGACTCCGCATAATTAGCAGAAATAATGACAACATGCACAGATGCGGAGTAAATAGCGTCCTCTATTGCCTCAGGTATGTTGCTCCCAACTTGGATTGAATTCTTGTCAAGGAAGACCTTCAATCCCTATTCTCAAGATTATGAAAGATGAGACTTGCTACACTTTCCTTCACATCTGTACCACGATGGTTAAGGAATACGTCATAATTTGGAACAGAGGAAGAATGTACACATCTGGGGTTAATGTAAGCATTTCCACAGGGCTGATTATTTTCTATGGTAGAAGGGCAGAGAGAGATGGGCGGAGAACATTTGGGATTGTTGTAAGAATGCATGGAGGTGGGAGTAAGGCACAGAAATGGGAAATACATTACTGTAAGGAGGCAGAGAAGAGTGATTATTTCCATCGCAGCAAGGCGACAGAGGCAGATTACAGCTATATAGACCACAGATTATAGCTAAATCACAGATGAGCCGGAATCCACAATAAACATTTTACAACGTAATTGAGAATAGAAAAATCCACTTTTAAAAGAATGATTGCATAGTGCAATTGGAGAGTCAAAATAGATAATGTTGTAGGAGGGGAAAGTTCAATACAAAATATCCAAGACAATATATTGATTAAGTTACATTCTAAAAAGAGCAATTTTGGCTCTATACATATGTTGCACATACTGCATGATTAAAATGTTGGCTTCTGAACAAATAAAAACTTCAAACAAATAGCACATAAGCTGAACATGCGACCACTTGATAGTACATAAGAAACATGTTGTTACAAACCATGTTTTATATATATGTATCTATGTGAGAAAAGATATATGGAATGAAAAGGCAAAACAAAAAACCCATGCTCATTATCCACCCTTCCATATTGGCATCATGGAGCCCTGGGGACCCTAGCCAAACCCTCGAGCAAAAGTAATATGAAATGCCCACTGGAAATTTTGTGGAGTTCCATCTTTTGGAATTGTCATCTATGCTTTAGCCTAACACTTGCAAATAGAAGAGAAAGGTATGTCAATGGACGGGGAAAGAGGATGAGTGAGGGATGATCAAATATTAGTAAATATATAGCAAAAATCAATAAACACAATTAGAAAGTAGAAATGATGAATAATATTTGCAAGGCAGTCACGAGATCTATTTATTGATTATGGAGATTTTTTGTACTTACATGTACTATTGGTTATGCTTGAGAACCGAAAGGAGGATTGGATTGAGTTGTTAGACCATTGAATGATTTGGAACTTACGCAACACATCAGTGTTCAAACCCTAAAACCTACTATGAAAACAAACAATAAGCAGTGAACGAAAGATATAAGGAATAAGTTAATCATTTATGCATAATACCCAAGAAAAATAGCTTACTGATTGCACAACCCAACAATTTGAATAGCCTCCAACCTCCCAAAAGATGGAGCCGAATGCGAAAAATTTAACAATAGCGTGTTATCAAAGCAACACCACAATGGCTCTTCCGAGAATACAACTTCATGAAAGTATACTCTCCCATACGCCAGCATTCAATATTGCATTTACATACATATATATACATGTATACATATATCGGATGGGAACATGTGAACATATATATATGCATGTATACACCTATATATATATATGCATCTATAGAAATATATATATGCATGTATAGATATATATACATGTAATGCAACTTAATCAAAATACACTTTCCCACACTACTACATTCAATATTGCACTTACTTTGACCAATCGCATTTTCTTCATCCACTGCCATAGTACAAAAACATAATGTATTAGGGCTTAGGCAAGCAAACACTTAGCATATACAATTACTCTATTTGTTAGGATGGTACAAAGAAGTAGTTCAATCAATTGGAAAATTTATATATGCAAAGAGAAGAATAGCTTACGTAGCGATTAGTAGCATACAATAGCCTAGTTCTAAGGATTTCCACTTAAATGAATTACAACGCTCAGAAGATGCATAGAGTAGAGAATGTAGCAATGCGGGAAAGTATACACCAAAATATGCAAGAAAATATTTTTAATTCAGTTGCATTGTGAGAATAGGAATTCTGGTATTATGAATATGTGCTACAAAATGTGCAAGAAAACAGGTTTATTTAGTTGCATTGTCAGAGGTCTGTTCTTAGCAAATAGAAACTTCAAACAAATAGTGTATCAGGTAAAGATATAAAGTTCAATAGATTCAATGAGTGTTTTGACAATGCAACTTAATCAAGGTACTTCCTCATAGATTTTGTAGCAAGTGAGTGTTAAAACCCTTGAAACTACTATCAAAAGGAACAATAAGAAGAGACTGAAAGGCATGAACAATAAATTAATCATTAATGCAAAGTACCCAGTATACATATACATGCTTATAACCATGTAGATATACATGTAATGCATATATATATAGATGCAATGTATCTATCTATATATATGTATAATGTACACTGTGCTAGATGATTAGTTTGCATAGATGGTTAATTTATTGTCTATGTGTTCTTGTTAAATGTTTGTATCTTTTCCATTATACCCATTGTGGAGATTTGAAAGAGATTATTGTTATGCATGGATGGAGGAATTGCAATTAAATGTCCGTTCTCTCGCTAGAAAATATGCTAAGGGTTAGTAAAAAAATTTCGTGGGTTTATGGTTCTGGTTATCTATGTCTATTGACCAATGAGGAAGATTTAGGAAAATCCTTTGTTTAAGAGGTAACCTCTAGGCTGTCAATAAAAGCCCTGGACAAGTCCTATCTATTTATCTAAAAGCAGGAATTATGAAAGAGCTATTACACAGTAAATCCTATTCATGGTTAGGTTGATGGAAGCCCTATTGAAAAAGATATAACAAGAATACATTAACAATAAATTAATCATCTATGCAAAACACCCATGTAATAAAGAGTATAATGCCACAAACCTCATTAAAAATTCCATGTGCATTGCATCGTACTAAAAACTATAGAGTAATAGAGAAATTGTAAAAGGGGTATTAGAATAAGACAAACAAGTGCAATGAAGGAAAATTCATATCATCACATGGATAGAATGGTTAAGGAAAATATATTTTGAAGTCTTTGAAAAGATCAATGCATGTCTACTTGCACATGTATATATATTTATGTATGGATAAGTATATGTATGTATGTTTTACTTATAATTTTGTTACAATTTCCCCATTTTTCTATAATACTCAATGACAGATAATGCAGTTGTTGTTATACAACTCCTCTATTTGTTAGCACACTACAAAGAAGGTGGGAATCAAAGAAAAATGAAAACCATGGTAGCTCAATGAATGTGAAAATCTATATTGGCAAAGGGAAGAATAAATTACGTAGCCATTCAGAATCTATAGTTTCCTCTTTGTAAGGATTTGAAGTGAAATCAATTAAAGGGATTCAAACGGGCTAATTGTACAAAACGTGTATAGCACCAAAGATGCATATAATGTATATATGTGTCTACATATGTGTCACCATTCCATGCAAATAAATATTTCTTTATTCGTTTAGGTTGACTAGAAAAGAGTATAAGTTGAATTTTTAATTCACAACTCAATTCTTATGCAAATTGCTTATCTTGTATTAATATGTTTAACATGGGCTTTAAGATATAATAGAAAGAGAATAACTATTGTAGTCAAGTACATGTATAAATTTGTGCATGATTCCTCATAGATTTTGTAGCACATTAATGTTAAAACCATCAAACCTGCTATCAAAATCTATTTAACACAGTATACATATACATGCATATAACCATGTAGATATACATGTAATCTAGTATGCATATAACCTATAGATTTCATATCTATTTAACCATCAAACATGCTAATGTGCATGGAAAATCAAAGTTACCTAAATCAAGGCAATGTGATTCCCAACATCAGCAATGTTCAATTTCAACCTAGATCATGCCAAATCTAAACATCATCCCAAATCAGCATTGTCCAAAATTAATTTGTCAATGATCCCATTCAAAACCACAAGTATGCATCCAAATCTTCTTCAACAAGAAACCAAATCAATAACTATATCAAGAGTCAAGATCGAAATCAAGATCAAATTTGAAGGGTGAGATCAGAGTGCTACACACTTACCAAAATAGTTGAGTCATTATGTCAAGAGACATTTACACCACCATTACCCATATCAACATCATTCCTTGGTTTAGGGATTCCCCCTTTACCTAGCACCAATCACTCCAACCAAATCAATCCACCTAACACCAATCAAGCCATCACATCAAATCCTTTGAATATACCATCAACATCGCACCAATAGATGGTATCTAATCAAATGACAACATCAATCCTGACAAATCAAAATATGGTCTCCCAAGAATCTATCAGCTCGGTCATTCTGACCATTCCTATCACCTTGATCACTCCAACCACCCCTATCACACCCATCATATCTCAAACCCTCATGATCACTCCAAATGTATCTCAACGACTTCTCACTACATCCAACATGATTCCAAAACCACCATTTCCATCATCACCCACACCACTCCTTGGCTTAGGGCTTCCCCCTTTACCAAGTATCAATCAAACCAACATCCCAAACATCAATCAAAACATCACGCCAAACTTTCAAAACTTGTCGTCAACATCGCAACAACAGATGAAAAATGCTCAAGAAATCACAATATCATCAACCACCCCCATAATATCTCAAAACATGGTCTCTCAAGGACCAATCACATCAATTACACCATCCACCACTCAAATACCAATCATCAATATGACGACACCTCTTATCACCACAACAAGCACTATTCCAAAACCACCTCTGCCACCACCACCACCCAAACCAAATGCATCAAACCAATATAACATTGTGTTGCAAGCTGCTTATCAAAAGGAACTCAAACAAAACAAAAACTGACAAGCTACACAACTAGTTGCTTAGCAAGCTGCACAAGCTGTTCAAGTTGCCCAAGCCACACTACAAGCCTAGCAAGCACAAGCCTAGGCTCAAGTGCAAGTGCAAGCTCAAGCCCAATACCAAGCCCAATAAGAAAATGTTGTTCAAAATCCCAACAAAATGTTAATGACTCCATGTATCGATCCAGTCCAGCGATCCGCAATCCAGAGACCTATGCATCAACGAATACATGGAAGATATTTCTACCTCACCAAAGATCAAATCAACATACATCAAGAATGACTTTATGATCATGATAAGAATCCTTCAACAATACCCAACAATGATCTAA
>VDFB02091150.1:0-17310 GCA_007258455.2 Sequoia sempervirens | reverse complement strand
GGTTTGAAGGTAGGTGGTAAGGGCTGATTCGGATCAAGGAGTTGAATGGGTGGTAAGGTAAGCATGCGTTTTTTAATTAATTTGTTCATTGTGTGATGGAGGGTGTTGGGTAAAGGAGTGAAGTGACTATTTAGATCGCCATAATGATAAGGCATGAGTATCTTAGCAGTGCCCATTAAATTTTGAACTTGTGGAGTTGGGTGTGGTTGGGGTGAAGGAGGTGGATTAAATTGTAAAAAGCCTCTATAGGTTTGTGGAAATTTTTTGTGTTGTTTTGGTTTTGATTGTTATGTTCAAGTTTGTCAACTCGGCTAGAAGTGGATTTTGACTCACGACTTGAAACCGAATTTTGATAATCACATAAGGTTGTACATAAATGCATGAATGAAGGGAATTTCATCATGATAAGTTTATCTTGAAGGTTGGTGTGAAAATTCTCAATAAACATCTTCTACAAATGTGCATCTAGAATTTTGACATCAACTTGAGCATATAAGGATTGGTAACAGGGGATTAATTTTTTCACTTTTTCATCTATTTTTTGTCTACATCTCATAAGGTCAGACATTTTCTTTTTAGGTGTCATGTGCACTTGAAAGTGATTAATGAAATATTCCACCAATTCATTCAATGAGTGGATGGAATGATTGTGTAAGTTGGGAAACCATTCTAAAGTTGTATATTTCAAGGTCCTTGGAAAATTTTTTGCTAAAATTTTATCGTCAAAGTGGTATAAGCATTGACATGGTTGATAGGGTCTCCTTTTCCTCCATATTTCTCAAACCTCGACATTTCTATCCCTTGTGGCATTAGGGTATGTAAGATTTCTAATGATAAGGGGCTACTGCTGACAAGATGTGTGGGTGGAGCAGTTTGACATTGAGTAATGGTGGAAAGTTGGTGTTACATGGATGAAACAGTGTTAAGGAGTTGTGTAATAAAAGGATCAGGATAATTGGGTTGAAGTGGAAGGGAAAATTGTGATGGAGTGTAAGTAGAATACTAAAAGGTATGAAAATGGTGAAAGGGACTTGTGATGCCACAAAAGAAGTAGGAATGCTAGTGGAAATCAGGAAAGAAGTAGCCACATAATTAGGTTGATGCATGGTTGTGTGGAATTGCATATTGGTGTAAGTTGTTATGGAAGCTATAGTGGAATGGGGAGGAACTTGAGGTGCTCCTTAGCTTACAAGAATGCAAATTGGGTATTTGAAGAGGCATGTTTATTGTAAATCTCGTAAATTTGTTTCAGCATTTGCAAGTCATCATCACTCTCAATTAAGCAATGAAGGTTCTCAATAGAAGGTATAGTAGTGGTGGAAATTTTTTCAAGTGACAAATATTGTGCATGTTGTAAATGTGAAAATTCCTCATGAATATTAATGACCTTTTTCTTGCGGGAGGGATTTTTTTTGGTTGTCAACATGGATAGGATGGAAAGGTGAAGGCATGGAAGTGGTATTGTCAGGGCCTAATGCAACATTGTCCATACTAGGAGTAGGAGCTCGTGAGATCTCAAGGTCCACAATGAAAGTGCTATCGCGGGATGCCATGAGTCTAGAACTTCTTCTCACTAAAGTATTATCAGTGGGGCACCAAACACTCATGCAAGTACCACAAAGGAAGGGTGGATGGAAATGCAAGATAATCTAAGAATGTGAAATGAAAATAATAGAAAATTTGTTAACTATAACAAAGGTGCAAATATAGAAAACAAAAAAGTAGGAGAATGCTAGAAAAATCACATAACTAGTGTCTAAAAAGTGCACAAGGATCGATTCACCCTAGGTGGCGAATGAGTTCCAGGATAAAAAATTTTTTTTTGTTTTTTCAAATTTTTAAGAGTGATTTAAATGTTCTAAATAATGCAATTAAAGATAGAGAATGCTTATTTTTACTTTTTTAAATGAAATTGAATGCAAAAATGAAAACTAAATGAATATTTCACTAATGCAAAATGAAAGGTCCTAGAATACAATAACAAATCAATTCCCTAGTGCTAATGCAAATGGAAACTAGGATGCAAGATATGAATGCAATCAGAAATTTAAAGTGTTCAAAAGTTAGGTTCACCAAAATGTGACATAGATTTTGGGAACCCAAATGGTGGCTCTTGCACTTCTAGGGTTTTTCACCTAAAAGGAGAGAGATTTGGGTCCCAAAATGCTTATGTAACACTCAAATTAGTATGTATGCTATGTGATATGATATAAATGAACTTGACCAAATGCAATTCACTGATTAAGATGATCTAAAATGAATGCAAAAGTGCAATTTAAGATATGTTTGAAAAAAATTGTGATATGCAAACAACTATGAAAATGAAGAAATTATGTAGAACATAAGGTACATGGGTAAATCTCAGTGTACCTTGATGAAATATGAACTATCTAGAGTGTCTAGAATGCTAATGAATTTTATTAATTTTTCATAGTGGGACTAATTCGTCCAGGGTGGCGAATCAGTCCTCTAGTGATGAAAATTTTTTGGGAGCTGATTTCTGTTTGTCAAGATCTAAATCTAACAAAAATCAAGTTTCCAGTCCTAAGGTGGGACTCATTTGTTGTAGGTGGTGAATCAGTCCTCTTCTAAATTTTTGAAAAACTAGGAGAAAACTCTATAATACCAGACCTAGGAATGTTTGCTTGTCAGGTTGCTGAAGTCAAATCTATAGAAAATGGACAAATAAGTCTCTCTAAGCTTAAATTTGACTTATGTTGACTTGAAGTACCTAGTTGACATGAAAATCAATCTTCAACACCTTATAACTTGTCAAATCTACAAATAAAATGTTGTAAATACACAAGTAAAAGGGGGAAAATGATTAAGGTTAGTGAATAGGGTTTTTCCTTGGTCAAATCCCACTTTTGGTAATTAAACCCTTGAAAAGATAATGAAATGCAAGAGAAGGATAAATTAATAACATGCAAACACTTGATATCAACTTGCCTAACTCTTGATTTTGTAATTCTGAAGTAATGTCAATGGTAGCTTCAAAGTGCTTGAAAAGTGCTCTAATTGTTGGTGCAATATGCTTGAATGCTCGAATGTATAGGTGGATAAGTGAATTTGATGAATGGGGAGGGATATAAATTAAGATAAAAATTAATTATTTATACAATTCTTGTGCCTTACAATCTGTTCATACCTCATCACAGGTCGACATCAAGTTTTTTTGAATAAAATCCCAGAAGGAAGTTTGAAATATTTTAAATTTGGGGCCAAGGGGGAATCATTCACCACCCATGGTGAATGGGTCCCACCTAGGACCTAAAAACAAGTGTCAGGAATAATGTTGTATTTAATGTTATTTATCGAGATAACGTTCAAAAATACACTTAATTAAGTCATATGAGGGCTCATAAAAAGACAAAATAAAGCATGAGAAAGGTGTAAATAGTGAATATGTGCCTAGAAAAGTGTGAAGGCTTGTTACAAGAATTTACAACACTTCAATATTGGACTTTTTGATGAGTAAGAAGGTGATTTTTAGGTAAATTACATTAAATAGAGTCTAGAAGAATGTAAAAATTTCTTACAACACTTCACAAAACCTTCACAAGACATTTTTATTTGAGTTTTAGTACCTAAATAAGCATGTTCAAGCCATGTTACAACACAAAATCAAAGAAACATAGTTCCAACACCATGAAACAAGACCTAAAAGCCATGAAAATGACAAAGGGCCATTTTTCTATGGCATAGGGGTTCATTCAAATTATGTTATGTGTGATGTTGTTATGGCTAAATGAAGTAAAGTAAATGCAATTGACTGATCCTAATGAATGAAAATGAATGTAAAAGTTGAATTATAACTATGTTTGAAAAAACATTGTGATATGCAAACAACTATGTAAATGAACAAATAATGCAGAGCATAAAGTACAGGGATGAATCTGAGTGCATCTAGATGAATTATGAAGATTATGGAGTGTTATGGATGCTGATGAAAATTACTACTATTTCACAATGGGACTCATTTGCCTAGGGTGGTGAATTAGTCCTCCTCCTAGTAAAACAATGTCGGGAACTAGTTTTTGACATTCGATATCCAGAATCTAACAAAATTGACATTTTTAGTCCTAAGGTGGGACTCATTTGCCACTAATGGTGAATCATTCCTCTCCCAAAATTTTGGAAAATTAGAAGATAACTCAGCAACACCAAATTTGGAAATGTCTTCTTGTCGGGTTGCTAAAGTTAGTTATGTGGGAAATGGACAAAAAATTCTCTTTAAGCTTGAAATATACTTAAGTTGACTTGAAACACCTAGTTGACTTTGCTTTCCACTTTTCAACACATAAATGCTTGATAAATTTGCATACCTAAGTCTGCAAATACACATGTAAGAGGGAAAAATGGTTGAGGGTTAGAAAATAGGGATTTTCCTTGGTCAAAGCCCACTTGAAGTAATCAAACCCTTAATAGAATAATGAAATGTAAAGGAAAGATAAACTAACAACATGCAAATGCTATTAACTCACCAAACCCTTGATAATGCAAGTATGAAGTAATGTCAATGAATGCTTCAAAGTGCTTTGAGTGTTTCTTGAAAAGATGTTGTAAGATGCTTGAATGCTTGTATGAGATTGCTTGAATGAATAAGATTGTAGGAGATGTAAAATGAGATGAAAAAAGCCTATTTATACAATCTTGTGTTGTAGATTCCCATTCATACCTCATCACAGGCCCACATCAAGTGATTTTTAATAAAATCCCAAAAATAAATTTAAAATACTTTGAATTTGGTGCCAAGGGGGACTCATTCACCACCCATGGCGAATGGGTCCCACCTAGGACCTAAAAGAAAGAGTCAAGAATTAAGTTGCATTTAATGTTGTTTGTCAGGATAATATCTAAAAATAAACTTAATTAAAGAATATGAGGGCATAAAGGGGTCAATTAAGTCATAAGAAGAGATAAATAGTGAATTTGTGTCTAGGAAAGTGTGAAATCTTGTTACAAGACTTTACGAAACTTCAAAATAGGACTTGATGATGTTTAAAAAGGTGATTTTTAGGTGAATTGTAATGAATAGAGTCTAGAAGAATGTAGAAATATCTTACAATACTTCACAACACCTTAATAAGACATCATTATTTGAATTTTTTTACCTAAATATGCATGTTCAAGCCATGTTGCAATGTAAAATTAAATAAAAAATATATCAAATACCATGAAATAAGACCTAAAAGGCCTTGAAAATGACAAGAGGCTATTTTTCTATGACACATTTAATCCCCACTTTAGTGAGAGGATGAACCTACTTCAAACTCACACTAAAGTAGCCATGAACATTAAGAGGAGGGTTCGAATGCACTTACATTAGAAATATGGAATGACAACAATCAAGAGAGATGATCAAGCCCCCAGGATGAAGATCCCATGGAAAACTAAGCATAAGAACAAAGGAACACACAAGTGTTGAAATGAATTGAATGAAGATTCTATCACTAATCCAACTAGTTGTGGATAAGATCTAAGCTAAAAGAGGATGTGTACTCACTCTGGGGTGACAGAACACAAGATGATCCACCGAGTGAGAAAGCCCAAATGTACTCACTCTGGGGCAACAAAACTAGTTGTTCGCAGGGTGAGAAGACCCAAAAAGATAAGATACATATGCTAGTTGGTATGCACTCACAAAACACAAAAGTGGCTAGGGGAAAAGTCATGCCACTAGGTGGGCTTCCCACTCAACCATGTTAAAGTTATTCCCGTTGATAATTTTAACAAGGCACCACAAAGAAAAATGCTTAAAAGACAAAGTACCACAATCATGCAAGCTGTTTTATGCAAGGTGGAAAAAATATGAAAAAAGTAAAAGATGTTCTAAGGAGTCTTGTTAAGTTTATGCAAGTTTAGTCACTTAGGGTACATTGTGTCTAGTGTCTCCAAGAGAGGACCAACCAATGAATAGTATATTCACAACTTAGGGGATGCAGTGCATCGCATCAGGCCACCAAGAGGAATGCAATATGCTAAGATAGATCACACTTATGAAAGACATCACACCCAATGTCATCCAAAAGGTGACAAATGCATCATTCAAATGACAAGGCTACACTAGCAACCAAGAATGCAAATGAATTATGATAATGTATTCTCCCCACTTTAAAGGAACTGCTACACATTTTTTTGTGAACAATTACTTGAAAGTGGAGAAGAAAAGAAAAAGCAAATAGAAAACAATACATGAGATCCAACCTAGACAGCCCTATGCCAAGTCATATGTTTCAAAGTTATGCTATGTCATGTCAAGGAAAATAAAAGACAAAGAAAAGGGAGTTTCCCCCTAGAAAAGAAAGCACATCAAACACATAAGGGATCTATGGATTTGGGGTCAGTATATTCATTGCTACAATGTTTTTATAAAAGAGCTCGGAACTATCATCATTCCCAAAATACACATAGAACTGGAAGAATGACACAAAGAGAGTGAAAACAAAGGAAAAAGAAATTCTATTTTGAGTCAAAATGGAAGAGACATTGTGGTCTCAACACTTTGCATCATCCCCAAAAGGAAAACACAAGTGAAAAGAAAGCAAAAAACAAAAATCTTTTGAGTCAACATGAAGGAGACATTTCGATCTCAATGCTTTGCATCATCCCCAAAAGGAAAACACAAAACAAAAGCGACAAAGGAAAATCCCTTTTGGGTCAAAATGGAAGATACATAGGGAATCTCTATGCTTTGTGTCACCCCCAAATAGAAAACACAAAAAAGAACAAAAGACAAGGACCTTTAGGGTCAACATGAAAAGAGACATAGGGAATCTCTATGCTTTGCATCATCCCCAAATGGAAAACAAAAAAGAAAAGAAAGTACAAGGACCTTTTGGGTCAAAATCGAAGAGACATAGGGTTTCTGTACACTTTGTGTCATCCCTAAACAAAAAACACAAAACAAAACAAAAGACAAAAAGACAAAGAACGACAATTAGAAGAATAGAGGTATGAATAGAAGAAGTGTACAAAGAGAGGGAACATCAAACACACATCACGGGGGAACACGATACACACATGAAATAAAAAATAAAAGAAACAAGTAATGCAAGTGTAATTCAACCATTAACTAAGTTATTGGTTTCTCAATCTTAAAACGTAAGTGGAAAATGAATAACATAGTTAAGATACAAAGACAAGTGCATTACAAGGATAAAGGCTAACAACTACTTTTATCAATAAAGTGGAAAACAAGTTTGAGACAAAGGTGATGATGGAGAGGATCATGCAATAGTGAGAATGAAAGATCCTTCAACTATGGCATGATAAGGCAATGGTGTTTTAAGGGATGAAAGGAAAGCAGTCTATATTAGTGAAATGATACTTATCCAATATCTCATTCACTACTCTACATGCTTTCATTTGATGGCCAATAATGTGATGATATTTGCAATATGGCATGTGGGAATCTTCAAGGTGAATGGCCAACCTATTTGAAGGTGGTAAGAGTATAAGACCTTTGTTTGAAAGTAATTGAAGTCTCCTTTCACATTCAAGTGGGGGATGTGTAGGAAACTTTAGCTTTTTTAATTTGTATGGTTATTTTCGTGAATAGGAGGAAGGGGACCCATCGAGATACTAACATCCTGATCATTAGAAGGAGAGAATGGTTGTTCACGTGGAAGGAGAATGTTCAAGTTAGGAGGAGGATTCAAGATCACTATACTATCATTCTGAAGTCTCCTAGGTTTAAGAGGATGTCTATCAGGATGAGAAGGATCTTGATATACTAGTCTTGTTGTATTTGCTTCGGTTAGGTTTTGTTCCATAAAGTGATGAATGCCATGTTCATGTTTCATGTCACAACCTTGTTTAATCAATATAGTGAATCAGTTGCCATATGTTACTTTAAAGTTTATGGAAGTGTTTGTGACTTTATGATCATAAAAGGGGTTTGAGTGTGTTTGGTTAAAGGAATTAGATCCTCTTGAGGGAGCAACCATAGGTCCAACATTGATTCCAGGATGTAAATATGCAAATTGATCAGGAGGTGCAATAGGTGGAAGATATTGTGACTTCATGGAGGGATACAAGGTTGTATTGGCTTCTAAGTTATCAAGGTAGTCATTGTAGAATGGGTTCATGCTAACATCATCTTCTCCAATGATGTCTACATCATAAGGAGGAAAATCATGAGGAGTTGAAAGAGCATGAGGTAGCTCAATGTCATTAGGGTCACAACCAAAGGCACAGTTGGACATGTGTACCAAGGATTTTAATGAGTTCAAAACCTTATTGAAATAAAATTCCATGATGCAAATAAACTAATATGCATGAAATGACTAATAACATAGATTCTGGAAATTAAAATAGAATGCAGGAACAATAAACTAAAATGCAGAAAAATGCCAGAAAAAATATTTGAGATGTCTTCTAAAAAATACAGAGGGACTAATTTGCCCAGGGTGGCAAATGAGTCCCAATATGCAATTTTTTAGTGTTTTTCAGAATTTTTAAGATGATTTAAATGTTTGACAGAATGCAAGTACAAATGCAAAATCTAGATTTTTACTTTTTTTAATGAGATGCAATGCAAAAATGAAATCTAAATCAAGTTTTCACTAATGCAATATGAAATACCTAGAATGCAATAGCAAAGCAATGTTCTAATTGAATGTTGATGAAAATGTAAACTAAGATGCAATATGCAAATGAAATAAAAAATGCAAAGTGTTCAAAAGTCGGGTTCACCAAAATGAACTGTAGATTTTTGAGTCACTATAGACAACTCTAGCTCTTCTAGGGTTTTTCACCTAGAAGGAGATAGATAGGACCCAAAAATGCATGGGGTTCATTCAAATTATGTTATATGTGATGTTGATATGGCTAAAAGAAGTAAAATAAATGCAATTGTTTGATCTAAATGAATGAAAATGAATGTAAAAGTGCATTTATAACTATGTTTGAAAACACATTTTGATATGCAAACAACTATGTAAATGAAGAAATAATGTTGAACATAAAGTATAGGGATGAATCTGAGTGCACCTGGATGAATTGTGATGATTCTGGAGTGTTCTGGATGTTGATGAAAATTACTTTTTTTTACAGTGGGACTCATTCACCTAGGGTGGCAAATTAGTGTCGGGAACTGGTTTCTAATAGTTAGGATCTTGAATCTGACAAAACTCATATTTTTAGTCCTAAGGTGGGACTCATTCACCACTAATGGAAAATCATCCCTCTCCCAAAATTCTAGAAAATCAGAAGACAACTCTACAATACTAGATCTGGAAATGTCTGCTTGTCGGGTTATCAAAGTTAGTTCTACGGGAAACAGATAGAAAACTCTCTTCAAGCTTGAAATATACTTAACTTGACTTGAAACACCTAGTTGACTTTGCTTTCCACTTTTCAACACATAAATGCTTGATAAATCTGCATACCTAAGTCTACAAAGATGCATGCAAGAGGGAAAAATGGTTGAGGGTTAGAAAATAGGGATTTTCCTTGGTCAAACCCCACTTGAAATAATAAAACCTTTAATAGAATAATGAAATGTAAAGGAAAGATAAACTAACAACATGCAAATTCTATTAACTTGCCAAACCCTTGATAATGCAAGTCCAAAGTAATGTCAATGGATGCTTCAAAGTGCTTTGAATGTTGCTTGAAAATATGTTCTAAGATGCTTAAATGCTTGTATGAGATTGCTTGAATGAATGAGATTGTAGATGTAAAATGAGATGAAAATGCCTATTTATACAATATTGTGTCATAGTTTCCCATTCATACCTCATCATAGGCCAACATCAAGTGATTTTTAATAAAATCATGAAAATAAATTTAAAATATTTTGAATTTGGTGCCAAGGGGGACTCATTCGCCACCCATGGCGAATGGGTCCCACCTAGGACCTAAAAACAAGTGTTGGGAATTATGTTGCATTTAATGTTGTTTGTCGGGATAATATCCAAAAATACACTTAATTAAAGTATATGAGGGCATAAAGGGGTCAATTAAGCCATAAGAAGAGATAAACAGTGAAGTTGTGCCTAGGAAAGTGTGAAATCTTGTTACAAGACTTTACAACACTTCAAAATAGGCCTTGATGATGTATAAAAAGGAAATTTTTATGTGATTTTTAATGAATAGAGTCTAGAAGAAAGTAGAAATGTCTTACTACACTTCACAACACCTTCACAAGACATCATTATTTGAATTTTAGTACCTAAATATGCATGTTCAAGCCATGTTGCAACATAAAATAAAAGAAAAATATATCAAATGTCATGAAACAAGACCTAAAAGACCATGAAAATGATAAGGGGCCATTTTTCTATGGCACAAAAAAATACTCCAAGGTAGTTTCCTTTAAGGTCATAGGAAACAATTTAGCTAGCAATTTATTGTCAAGGAAAAAATCACTACATAAGGTGGTATAGGCATTAAACTGATTATTAGGGTCATCCTTCCCTCCATACTTCTCAAATATATTAGATATCTCATTTCCTTGTGGCATCGATGTTCTTAATATTTCCAAAGATAATTGGCTACTACAGACATAATAGGTGGGTGGGGAATTTTGACTTTGGGTTATGGTGGATATTTGTTTGTTGCATAGAGGAAACAGTGTGGAAGATTTGTGTGGTGAGAGGATCAACATAGGTGGTAGGAGGTGGAAGAGAGAATGGTGATGGAGTGTATGTAGTAGTATTAGGACAAGTGAAGGGAACACTGATAGGTGGGAAGGTGGTGGAGGAGAGAACATTTGATGCCACAAAGGAACTAGGAGTGCTAGTAGGAATACCGAAGGAACGAGTGACATTACTAACAGACTGCATGACTTTTGGAACTTGGGGAGTGGTGTAGGTAGGTATGCATGCTATGATTGAAGGGGAAGGAATGTGAGGTCCTCCGTGGTTAACCACAGTGTTTGCTGGTTGAGATGTACTAGAGGTGGAAGGAATGTGTCTATGGTATATCTCAACAATTTGTTTCATAACATCTAAGCCTTCATTACATTTAAGGAGATGATGGATGTTGTCTATAGTAGGAATTGTAGTGGTTGAAATGTTTTCAAGACACATGTTTTTTTGTAGATGTGCTAAATATTTATGAATGTTAATGATTTTTCCTTGTGGAATGTGATCATTTTGTGTGTCAACTTGCATGTTATTGGAAGTAAAAGCATTACTAAAGGTGGGGTCCATCCCTAATGCACTATTGTCAATACCAAGAGTAGTAGCTCGAGACAACCCAAGGTCCACAATGAGTGTGTTATCAAGGGATGCCATGAGTCGTGAACTTCTCACTAAAGTATTATCAATAGGGAACTAAAAAATCATACAAGGGCTACTAAGGGTGGTGTGAATGCAAATGAAATGAATGCTAGGAGCATTAAAATACTAATAATAGATATTTTGGAAACTGTTAAAAAGATGCAATAACAAAAAAAAAAGTAGAAACTGTAACTTAATGAAACTAAATGGGGTGCACCTGGAGGTTGAAAGCTGGTGTTGAAAGGTTGAGGAATGCTGCAGAGATCAAATTTGAAGCCCATTGTGACTCATTTTTCATAGATGGCAAATTAGTCCTATTTCTGGTGAAAACTGCCAAAACATGTTTCAAGATTTTGGGAATATAGAACTTCAAAAAACACTTTTTCCAACCTAGAAATGGGACTCGTTCGCCATAGATGGAAAATTAGTCCTCCTACAAATTTCTAAAAATTCAAGGGTCAATTTTGTGGGTCCTGGTCTGGACTTTTATTCCTGATAGTTTGTCAGATCTAAATCTGGAAAATCTAATGGGAAAGTGTTCTCCAAGCCTCAAATAGGGTTATGTTGACTTTTATGCCTTTCATTACTTTACAACACCTTCTTGACACCTTTTTATTTCACAAATTTTCCTACAAGACCTGAAAACACACACTCAAAGAGGGGAAAAATGTTTAAGGATTAGAGTATATGGATTTTCCTTGGTCAAACCCCAATTTGGTAATCAAACCCTTGGTAATGAAATGAAATAAAGAGAGAATGATGAAAAAATAACATGCAATGTTAGAAATTGACCGAACCCTTGTTGAAGTTTGAAGATATGCTGCTTCAAGATGCTTGAATGCTTGATTGAATGGCGAAAATGTTAGAATGCTATGATAAATGCATGTACACTTGAATGAATGAGTAAATCGATGAATGTGGGTTAAAATGAATAGAAAATCATATATTTATACACAATTATTCCCTAATCTCCTGAAAATACATCACAGGTCGACCTTAGATCTTAAGGATAAAAACCCACCAGTAATTTGAATTTCTTTTGATTTTTGTGCCAAGAGGGACTCATTCACCCCTAATGGAAAATGGGTCCCACTCAAGGCATATTAATGGGTGGCATAAATTAATTTGTCTTAAATGATGTTTTTTGGGTTTGTATTAAAAAATACACTTAATTATGGCATGTAAGTGCATAAAGGGGCCAAATAAAGCATAAGAAAGGTGTATTTATTGATGACAAATCTAGGAAAGTGTGAAAGTTTGTTACAAGACTTTACAACACTTTGAAATAAGACTCGACAAGTGATAAAAATAGGGTATTTCGGTGAATTATAATAAGAAGAGTCTAGAAAAGTGTGAAAATGTGTCACAACACTTCACAACACCTTTATAAGACATCATAAAGTCTTAATGATTCATAAAGAGTCAAGGCCTAATGTGAATGTGTGGGCCATATTGCAACATTAAATCAAGGTGAAATCAAGACAAATAAGTGCAAGGAGTGACAAAACAAGAAAAATTAGAAGGGTTACTTTTTTCGTGTCCATAGTTAGCCCCCACTTTAGTGAGAGGATGAACTTGCTTCAAAATCAAACTAAAGTAGCCGAACATGCAATCAAGCGTGGTTTGAATGCACTAATGCTTGGTGAGATGAGATAACAACGATCAAGAGGGATGATCAAGCCCCTAGGATCAATATCCCATGGAAAACCAATCATCAACACAAAGGAACACACATGAAAATGATGAAAAAGGAATGAAAGAAAGAAGAGAAAGCCAAATCAAGGTTCAACTATTTGTCTAGCTCATTGTGGATCAGATCTAGGCTATTGTTTGGAAAGAAAATGCATACTCACTGTAGGGTGACAAATCTCATCATTTTCCACTAAGTCAGAAGGCCCAAAAGGTGAGAAACATACACTCATGGCTGTTATGTACTCACAAACAAACAGGTGGCTATGGGGAAAATTTGTGCCTTGGAATAGGCTTCTCACTTAAGCATACTAAAGTTATACCTCTTGATAAAATTAATAAGGTCCGACAAAGGAAAATGTTATTTCGTGCTTCATGGGACAAGAAAAGCTTCGTATGCTTAGAACTCATGAACAAATGTGATGGCACCACAGGCATGCAAGCTCTGTTATGCAAGGTGGCCATGTAAATGAAAAAAAATGCAACATGCAAAATATGTTCAAAGGAGGTCGTTTAGTTCATGTAAGGTCTTAGCTTAGGGAACATTGTGCTTAATGTATCCAAGAGAGGACCGATCGAATAATAGAAGATTCATAACTTAGGGAATGCAATATGTCACATCAAGCCACTAAGAGGAATATAATATGGTAAGAGAGATCACGCTTTCATGGACATTATACCCAATGTCATCCAAAAAAAGCCAAGTTACAAACACATCAATATATGGGACAAAAAAGCAATAGTAATTAAGAACCAAAAAGAAATGGAAAAATTCAAAATGAATAATTCCAATGTATGCCCCCAATTTTAAAGGAATTGTTGCACACCATTCTCTGAGAAAATACTTTAAAGTAGGAAATGAAAAATGCAAAAAGAAACAATACATGAGAGCCAACCTGGAAAGCCCTTATGTTGTCATACATTTCTGAATAAGGTTTTTTCATGCAAATGAAAAAGGAATAAAAGAAAGATGGGTTGACCTCAACTAGGAATGCACTAAACACATAAGGGATCAATGGATTTAGGGTCGGTATGTTCACTATTACAACGTTTTGATTAAAGATCTCAAAACTGTCATCATTCCCCAAATACACATAGAACTAGAAGAATGATACAAAAGAGAGTGAATGAAAAGAAAATAAAAATCCCTTTTAGGTCAATATGAAGAGACATAGGATGTATCAATACTTTTCTATTTTCCCAAAAGGAAAACAACACAAGAAAATGAAAATGAAAAATGAAAAGATTTTAATAACATGAGAGAGACATTAGTAAATTTCAATGCCTTGCATCATCCCCAAAAAAGGAAAACACAAAACAAAAAGTGAAAAGAAGATAAAAGACCTTTTAAATAACATGGAAGAGAAATAGGTGTCTCCACACTTTGCGTCATCCCCAAAAGGAAAACACAAAAAAAAGAAATAAAGAAGAAGCTAAAGCAATGTACAACATATAGAAGAATGAAGGTACAAATAGAAGAATTGTACAAAGAGAGAGAGAACATAAAATGTTATGCCACAGGGGAACACAATACACACATGGAAACACAAAATAAAAATAAAATAAAATGCAAAAGACATGTAAGGTAGATGCAAGTCAAGATTATAAGTCAACCACAATTCTCCCAGCTCATATTCATGATGTGTCAGGTGGAAACTATTCAATGATGCAAGTGCCAAACTAGGGAAGTACCTGCCTTTTACACTTGTTGCATGAATTTTATCATTTAAGATCAAATTTGAATTGGAAAATAATTTATTCATATCATTATGCACCTCTTCATCTATTTTAGTGATTTCATCATCATCATCTAGATTAATCATGATGGGGGGACATATGGTAATTTCCAATGAAGGGTGTATCAGGAGTTGTGGTTGTTATATTGGATCATTTTGTTGTGATTGATGAGGAAGGTCATCATGCAGTGCTTCTGCCAAATGCAGATGTACTTGATTTACTTTTTTTTCTTTAGTTCGTAATTCATGAGCAAGGAGACGACGTCGATGCCTATGCTCCCTAACACCATAGTTTCTTTTGATTCTATTTTGGTTTCAGGTGTTTACAGGTTGATCAACCATAGGCTCCTTTTCTTCTATAAGGGAGGAAAAGAAGGAACCATAGGAGGTGGGTGAATCACTTCTCTCTTTAGTTTATAAACTTTTTTTATCCGAGGGGGCATGATGGGGTTGGTTTCATTATCTCTTGGGTGTTTCGATGATGAAGGTGAAGTGTTTATTATTGGTTGATCTTGAGTTGCTAGTTCAGGTTTAGGTTGAAGCATTGTTTCATCAAGGATAGAAGTGTTAGAAGTAGACAAGGACATGTTGCAGAGAGATAATTCGGTAATTCATTTTGCTTTAAAATTTTGGTAAGCAATGAAAAATAAGTCTTTGTGTGGTGTTATGGGTTCCATGGGCTCTGGCCAAAAGTCTTCTAAGGATAAATTTCCTTTAGAAGACAAAGGGTTAAAGCAACAATGGTAAACAGTGAATATGTCATTGTCATGCAAAAAATTTAGAAATTTTTTTATGACTAAAGGGACAACTTTCATTGACCAAAGCCATGGATGGCCTTGCCACAAATGAAACCGATCCAATTGCGCGATGATGGAGAATGTTACATCCACTATCTTAGGTCCCACTTGTAATGGAAGGATGATTGATCCTATCATAGGGAATGCAAAACCATTGTGTGTTTTCATCCATGCTTTCAGTTTGTCATAATCATCTTGATAAATATCATGAAATACAAAAAATTCCCAAGTTATCACATTCTATCCATAGGCAGGATCTATGAGTATCCCATTAGTGGGCTTATCATATATATGAATAGCTATGTAAAGAACACCATTGGGAAGATTCAGAAGAATATCCTTAGAGGAAAAAATAATATCAAGAGATTTCTTAGGTTGGCCTTGATGAGGGATAATGTCTATCGTACTTACCATTTCATTTATAGGATTAATAGTAGTGGTATGTGGAATAAGATCATGATGTTCAATAGATGTATGAACATTCATCACATCATTGTTTTGAGTTTCACTAGCTTTGACAAATGACACATTATGTTTGGGAATCAGATTAGTAAAATTTTGAAAATTTTGATTTGGTGGGGCAATAGATATATTTCCTTTAGCGTTAATATTTGAAACAAATATATGACCATAATAAATGAGGTCCCAAAAATACCAAAAAATAGCCTCAAAAAATTTCAAAAAAATATCAAAAACCTCTAAATATTTGAAAAAAAAAATCCATCTGTCTCATCTCGTTTCACCCACAATAAACATCATTCATAATAAATCATCACCATCTTCAGCCTATGGTGAAACAATTGGAAATAAGTCTAGTAGATCAAAAGTGCAAACTCAAAACATCAAAGTATAAGGTCAACTCTTTGTGTCAAATAGCCTACCATCCAGTCAGTCCCATATCAAATCATTTGATATCATCATGTCCTTGGAAGCATCCTTCCTACAATAGACATCAACATTAGGCATCATAGTAGTTTAGTCATGGCTAGAGGTATTGAAGAACATTAGCTTGTTTGTTTACTCTATCTTTGTCTTTTTTCTTATCTTTTTGTGCTCATTTCAATGACCTCTCAATGATGTCCCAAATGAAAAGATTTTGAGAGATAGGAATGGGGCAATGATCATTATCATTTATCTACTATACTTTTTGGATATTTTTGTAATATAACCTTGGTCATGCATGCTTTGTTTAGGTGTAGGGAGGAAGTTTTAAGTATCTTGTTGACCACATAGGAAGGATTTCCTTTCTATGTTTTGGTCTGAGATGTTTGGGATATCTGAATTGCATTTGGAATAAGGTTTTGTATGCTAGGTGTGAACAAGAATACTCCTTTCTAATTTTCATGTCAAAGTCCATCACACTAGGTATAACACCATCCTGGTTCTTTATACCTTGATGCATCGTACTTATGTGTGTAATCAAACATAAGGTAATTGGCCCTTTGAAAATACCAACTCCTCGACAAGTAATAATCATCATCATTATCATCATTCGGTGTCTTGTTGGAATCTCTTGTTTTCTTTTGTCTCTTGCTTTTCACGCTAACATGGTACCATGACAGTTAATCACAAATCATTATCAACGTTTCATTCATCCTACATCCACAAACCATTAGTATATTACATATTGCATATCATATCATATAGAAAATATCAAATCACTACACATGCATTGCATTTCCATCCATATATAATATATATTGGTTATTCTAAGCATCTCATGAATAATTAAATTGCATCCATTTGCATAAAAATTTCATAAATCATCCCATATGATCATATATCACATATACATCCATTATATAAACACAAAAAAAATCATTCCATAGCATTATAAACATCTGCATCATCATAGCATCA